>CALNHX010000973.1:0-264122 GCA_940337035.1 Agriotes lineatus | reverse complement strand
AATATCTCTTAGACCCGATAAGATAGCGACTTGGTGTTTGCTTGCATAGGTGTCCAATAGAAGTATCTAAAAACACATTTCAGGATTTTCCTAATCGACCCCTAAAGGTGCAAACCTGGATTCGGGGTGAATTAAAGAACCCTTTGCAACTCCTACGTTTATTGCGCTCGAACATTCCTTTTTTTGGCATATGGATGTATTCTTAAAATATTTATAAAGTGATTTAAGGGATTTTACAATTTTACCTATAAGGGGGTGAAAAGGGGTAAACTGTATTTTCACTATTCCTCAATATCTCTTAGACCCGATAAGATATCGACTTGGTGTTTGCTTGCATAGGTATCAAATACAAGTGTCTAAAAACGCATTTCAGGATTTTGCCATAATCAACCCCTAAAAATGCAAATCTGTATTCGGGGTGAATTAAAGAACCCTCTGTATCTCCTATGTTTATTGAGCTAGACCTGCTAGAGCATTTTTTTTGTCATATAAATGGATTCTTAAAATATTTAGAAAGTGGTTTAAGGGATTTTAAAATGTTACTCTTAAGGGGGTGAAAAACGGTAAAGTGTGTTTTCACGAATTCCTCAATATCTCTTAACCCGATAAGATATCGACTTGGTTTTTTGCATGCATAGGTATCCAATACGAATGTCTAAAAACACCTTTCAGGATTTTCCCAAATCAACCCCTAAAGGTGCAAATCTGGATTCGGGGTGAATTAAAGAACCCTTTGTATCTCCTATGTTTATTGAGTTAGAACATTGTTTGTTTGGCGTACAGATGTATTCTTAAGATATTTAGAAAGGGGTTTAAGGGATTTTAATGTTACCCCTAAAGCGGTAAAAGGGAAAACTGAAAAGGGTAGGGTGTTAAGTTTATCTTGCTAAATTTATGAATACAATATTTAGTTTGTGCATATATATTTTAATTTTATCTGATTGTTATACTAAAACTGTAGTTTTATCAATATATACAAGGTGAACGACAATTACGTACACATCTCCAGGGGGTATGTGAAGCATAAAAAAAAAGTTGTGGAGGATTTTTTTCGAAAGAATTTTGTTTCCTTTTTTCCTACAATATTGTTTTTCAGCGTTTGTTAGTTTAGCGTATTGAGTGAGGGGGAGGGGGGCGCCCTAGAATTCATTTGAAATTTAGAAAAATAAACATTTGTTACCCGTACGAAGAACGGGTATCTTGCTAGTTTAAATATAAAGTTATATCAGTCTAATGTCAACTGTTTTGAAAATATTAACGATTTTATGTCAGAAAATGGTGAATTTTAGGTGACTGCTGTAAGTATCAGAAAAGAATTGAATGAACGAAGACGTTATCAAAAAACTAAATTTCTTCTTAAGTTGCCTTTTCAGTGTAGAGTAGCGGTTCTGGGTATTAATGCTATACAGGGTGGTCAACATTTGCTAATTTAACAATTTCGACTTTTTAAATGGAACGCCCTGTATAATTTTATATTTTTGCAAAGCACTTTTAATGGGCTTTGACTAAATCATCTTGAGGGTCTTAAATTGTTTTTTATGTTCAAAGTCGTATAAACAGTTGAATGCATGGCTGTGAAGTAAAATATACAGGCTGTCCCAAAAAGAATGGGACACCGATTAGTCATAGATTCCTTGCATCATAATAAATCGATTAAACCTAATATACCTTAGTACTGTTGCGATCTAGCCATCTGGTTCGTATTGTGTAGGTTACGATCGCAAACAAATTTATAAACAGTTCATTATATTGGTTCATAAAGCAAACACGCGTTTTATTTCAACCAGTATATATGAGCATATTTATGTAAGATATAACGCCCAAAAGGCTCTATTCTTACAAAGTTCCTTCAGTAAGAAGTTATAGGGCCCCCAATAGCAGGGGCGGACTGGCTAGGGATGCCGGGATGCGATCGCATCCCGGGCCCTTGGGCTGTCCGGGCCGGCAAGCTTTAAACTAAAATTTAACACCACTAGCACGTTTACACAGGCACATTTTGGCCCCGGGGTCCCCGCCTCACAATTAATTGTAATCCATGTATTCCTCATTTTCAGAATATTAATGCTGATGCATGCAAATATTGCATACCATGTGCATTTAAATTGCTCTATAAATATAACTTCCACTCGTTTTAAAGTTTTTAATAACACTGCGTCTACGCAAGTAAACTGTGAAGGCTCGTTTTCGAAGTTAAAAATAGTGGAAACTCAACTTCGATCTTCAATGCAACAGGATCTCCTGGAGGCTCTTTTACTAATCAGTAGTGTAACGTTTCATCCCCTTACAAATGGCGTCAAATTTTTACCTCGGCTTAAGTTAAAAATCAGATAATTACGTTCACTCAAATATATATTCGATTAGTAAATCCACTAGATAATTACCCAAATAAATATAACGTTTTTAGCTATATACAAAGGTTAATTAGAAATAACTGAATTGTATATTATTTAATTAATAGGTACTACGGGGACGGTATCTCGTTTCGTGGGTCGCGCTGCAACCCACTACACCGGGGCGTGTTGCGGGCTCCTATCGACAGTCCGCCGGTACGCACGTTGATTCCTCGAGAAATGAGCTGCATAGGTCGTTTGGATCGCCTACTCCCAAGCACGTTGATTCTTTGGAAATAGGCTGAGCAGATCTTTTGTTCCTTCGAATTTGACCTTCCGCCGCAGTTGTTGACAGTGATTTTAAGCTGCAATTTGCCGGTGAAATTACCGATCTTTAAGGGTTACCTGGGGCCGGCGTTAGTGGTTAACTCCTGGAGCGGAGGCTGCTGTTATCTTACGCAGGTTGGGCAACGTTCTTGGAACGAACGCGATGTTAAATCTTGCAGATGGAAGACGTACACTTTTTAGCCGGGAAGCGGTGTTTGGCGGCCCTCCGGCAGTGCATTTATTGAACACGAGCTCGAACTTCGGACCCCAAGGAGACGGACTCTCCAGGTGAATTTCTTGAGGGGTGGTTACTGTATTCTAGCCGCTCGTAGACAGGATATGTGTTGCGATTCCTACAGGTTCAATTATTAGTAAAATTACGTTATGCGATGTATTTTCCCTCTCGAAGCGCTGGGATTTGCGCTTAATAATTGTGCGGACTGGAAGCGGTTAGCCGGATGGGCTACGAAAAGTTTAAACTTCGTTGGGCTGACAGTTCAACCGGTTACCTCCCTTGAAGCCTAGTCCGGTAAGGGACAGTTCAACCTGTTAGACCGGAGAGTCCAGATAGGAAAGGAGATGAATTATTGAGAGGATAAATCTCAAGTTTTCGAAAAGGCAGTGCAGTCTTCTTTTATATCTTTTCGGCCGCGTTATCGGGGTGCTTGACTTCGCTTCCACTGGAAAGGGAACGACGCTGTCGTTCATTTAGCGCTACGTTGCGCAGAGCGGGTAAGATTCCTTATCGCCTGTTTATGCGTCGAATTGATGCAGCGCTTGATTAGGCGATGTATTAAATTTAAATACATTTTATGTATAATAAAAATGTAATACAGGAGGAAGCGTTACAGTATAGAATCGTATAAGATTCCAAGCACAGAATCAATCATAGATGTACTTGGAGAAAGTTCTCAACTCCTCAGTAAAATGTTGTTGAAGTAGTTCAATTGGTAATATGTAATGTATAGATAATAATAATAATCCCAGTCTAAATTTTAATAAACAAAATGATGTTACTTACACAATGAGGATTTATATATTGTTTGTTAATGAAGTATTTTTGATTATTGTATTTCTGTTTTTATGCCCTAATCTTCTTGAGAATGAAGGCCTAGTCTTTCGAAATGTAGAAGATAAAAAAAATTAAAAAGTAGGTTGCTGTGTGGTCGTTACCATAAACTTAAAAACATTCATACCAATGGGTCACGAAAGCCTGCAACAAAATATAATTTATACATCAATATATGTACCTATTCATAAAATGATTATTAGAAAGTTATGCAATGCATGATTCAATCAACATGTTCAATACATTGAGACTCGCCGTTGACCGCCACCTTGCCCCTTGCCAAATCCACTCACAAGCTCGCAGGTTGCGAGTGGCAATTTGGTACTTGCGAGTTATATTCTTGGTCGTAGGCCTTCCTTGAATATAATTTTCGCAAAATTTTAATTGCGCGCTTGGGTAGTGTTACTAGTAGGTGGTTGTTGGCGCCTATTAATCGCGTCCTAAAATAGCGTTTTAATCCATAAAATGTATCGCACCAGCGAAAAAAAATTTCGGCTTCGGTGATATTGCCCACGGCAGCTGGGGCTTCGCCTCAGGCTTGAGCTATACCGCATGAACTGGTGCGGGCCGCGGGCCTCCCAGGCACCCAGCATCCCGGGCCTATTAGTCCCAGTCCGCCCCTGCCCAATAGGGAAATTCTCTGGAGACCGCGAAGGCCATTGAATGAGTGCTTCTTGTCCCCTACCAATCCTCTAACAGCAAATTGTTCATTAAGATATTCTCTTACGACACGTGCGAAATGAGATGGTGCACCGTCGTGCATAAAGAACATGTCTCTACGCAAACTAAGGGGCAAGTCTTCTACTAATTTTGACAAAATTTATTGAAGGAAACGAAGGTTACTAGCGCCATCCAGACGATCAGGCAATCGGAATGGCTCAATCATAAAATTGTCAATAATTCCGACCCAGACATTAATTTTAAATTCTCGTTGATAAAGTATACCTTTAATAGCATGTGGATTTTCATCTGCATAAATATGCTCATTGTGTAGGTTCGTCTCATCAGTAAAGAAGATATTAGTGTGGAATCTGTTGTCGACTACTTTGCACTCCCGAACAATTTGTGAACAATTTAATGGCAATAATTCTTGCACTGGCTGAATGTGGAATGCACGAATTAATTGTTCGCTAAAGATCCGACTGACAGTGCTTTTTGGAATCCCGGTCTCTCGTTGCAATGTTCTGCTACTAGTAAAGACCAGCTTCTTCCGCAATGGATGTTCAGGCTTGGCGAGGTCTTCCAGCGTTAATTCTGACTGGCTTCAACCTTCCTGTTTCTCGAATACGTCTTTTGATTCGTTCTGTGATTTGGAATTCTCCGGTTTGGATACCTCTCTTGATACACGCGAACACTTTCGCGGCAGTTACCTTGACAGTATCCAAGAACTAATAGCATGTCGGTCTGTTCATTAAAAAGGAAATTCATATTTGATAACTGATAAAGTAGCAGCAACAACAACTGCGATAGCAATTAAAGCAATAACGGTGATCGCGACAAAGAAAACAATACAAAAGCAACTAAAAGTGAACAAATTATTGAAACGTTTACTGTCAACAGTAAACTGGGACGATTACGAATTTGTTTCCTGCCAAAATCATGAATTTTGTATTGCTTTTGTATCCACGGCCAACCAAATTTTGTACTACAATTAAACGTGTACTGAGAATATCGGTTATCAGTGTTTGAGCCAACACTTTTTTACTTCGAAACTATGCGAAATACCGAGTTTTACAAGAGTCAAAAAATTAGTATGATCTTTAAGCCTTCCCGTTAAAAAAGTCTTATAGCCGTATTACCACTCCTAAGAAAATTTTGAAAAAAATACCAGGGGGTGAGGGTGGTTCTAACCCTTCTACAATTTCCTTTGAGTTTCTTTGATTACTGAAAGTAATCCTCTAAAATGCATTTTTGCCAAATGTCATTAAATTTGTTTCACGCATTTCTGAACAGCGTACAAAAACGTGATTTTTTCAGCAAACTTTGAACTCTTCTCGCGGACAATCGGTGCATTTTGGTATGTATATAAATTGGGTCCAATCGTCTTATTTTGGCCTCTACAATACGTAGTAGCTCTATGTCCCAGCAATTTTGGGAGACCCTGTATAGCTTAGAGGATTACCTTTGATGAAAATATACGTATTTTGGATACCACAAATACCGGGTAAACACCGTAAAGAATAAATTTTGTTTTTCCACTTTAACGATAGAGCTACTATTACCTTTGATGAAAATATACATATTTTGCATACCACAAATGTAGTGTGGTGAACACGTAAAAAATTAAATATTGTTTTTCTACTTTAACAACAGAGCTACTGATTAGAGTAAAGTAGTAATATTTTCCAGCTTCGCACTTTACCCTTAATCAAAATAAGTACATTTAGGACCCAACATATACAGGGTGACCACCTAAACAACTATCTTTCCTTTAGTTCAAAAATAAGAACAGAATTGTTTTCATTTGGTGTTTCGAACCTAATTAATTTCAAAACTTCAACTTGCGAGGAAAATTCGGTGTAAAGCGTTTTACAGATTTTTTATTATCTTTTCAATTAACCTACCTCATCGGCCTGGCAAATGTATGAAATCAAATGGAACCAATGAAAAGTAGTATACTATTGAGAAATGCCACGTGTCTCAAGTCACATATATGTTTTTTAATGATGTATTTCTTTCATTTGGTTTAACACATTTATAAGGTTAATTAAATTTATAAGCAAAAGTAAACAAATCAATTTTGCAAGTTACAGTTTTGAATACGGTATTGATTCATTTTAAAAAGTTAGTTGTCCGATGTTGCACCACGGTGCCATTTGAAAAAGGTTATTTACAAACAAAGAATGTTGACGCTTCTGGTCTTTCTAAAAGATCACCAAAAATTTAATCTTTGATATCTTTAAAACTTTTTTCATATAAAATTACATGCATTTAGATTAATTTCAGCCAAGTATTTGGCCCTACATTTATAATTTATAAATGCTTTTTTTTATTGTCAAAATGACAAAAATCAAAGAATAAGAAAAATTACCAGTCCATGTTACATACAATATTAGATTTTATTTTGATACATGTTTCATGGTCACCTATTGGTATTTGTAACCTAGAAGCCACAATATGGGTTACTTTAGGTACATATTATATACATTCGCACACTTGCCTTGTGCTCCAATATTGAGACGTCAGTTTACACACATTTGTGGTAGAACTATTATTGTGCAATGGAGGTCACAATATCTATGCTCTAGGTATGAATTTACACTCGCACAATTTCTTTGTGGTCCAATACTCTGACCTCAGTTCACACATTGCTGGTGTAGAGCTATTAGTGTGACATAGAGATGTCACAATCGATGATACATAATATCTCCGCTCTCACGGAGTGTAAACGAAATCTAGTTTAATTGGCCTTCACGTCATGGATATGTGCTTCTATTGCGCATGGAGAGATCGTTGTGGTCACAATCGATGCACAGGATGGTGATGCCGCAAGAATGGTAATACCTGTATAGGTGTGTGTGTGCGTGTGTGTGTGAACACGATAACTTAAAAACGAAATAAGCTAGACCCTTGAAATTATGTACATAGTCATTATTCAAAATTTGTAGATTCCTGTCAAATTTTGAGCGAAATCGGTTAACCGGAAGTGGCACTTTACCTAAACAGGTAGCGGTACCTATTCAAGTAAAGTACCAGTTTGCTTCGAGATATTTGAACAAAATTTTGTACATACATTTCTTATGTAGAAAAACTACCAGATATTACATTTCAGCATGATCGGTTAACCGGAAGTGGCATTTTACCTAAACAGGTAGCGGTATCCATTCAAGTAAAGTACCAGTTTGCTTCAAGGTATTTGCACGAAATTTTGCACATACATTTATTATTGAGAAAAACTCCCAGATATAAAATTTCAGTATGATAGGTTAACCTAAAGCGGCACTTTACCTAAACAGGTAGTGGTTACCTGAAAATGTAATTTTATCGCTGTATGTATATACATTGCAATAAACTTTACAAATTTGCTAGAAAACAAGGCGAATGCGAGAAAGTCTAGGGGAGCACACTCCCGATTTTTTAAAGACTCTTTGCTCCTTGGAACTTGGTTAGGCGCTTGGCCATTAAATTCGCAAGTCACCTTGTCCCAAGCAGCATCCTTTTCCCGCCAAGTAGTGCCATTTGTGCTTTTGCACTCCACAATATTTTTATATTTTCCCACTACGTTTAACAACACCATAATTTCGTCATTGCTAAAATTAGCCCCACTTTTCTTCTTTTCGGGTATAACCACACTCATTTTTAATCGGTACAGAAAAACTAGTCGCTTCCAAGAAAAAACACGAACACAATACGATTGAGATAGGTTATGGAGGTTATGTTTGTTTTCCGTCCAGCGCGAATCGTGTATTTCTACATTATTGTATAAAAGTTACTTTGTAGAACGAGATGAACATATACAAACTCTAACGATAAACAGAGATAACAATGTTTTAACGTTTTCTATACACCAGAGTGCGCATCATTCAACGAGCAGTTGCAGCTACCTTCACAAAACAAATATTTACATTGTTGCCATATCTAAGTGGTACTTAAACAAGTGTTGCTTACAAAATGCTGGTGCAACCAAAGAATAAACACTAACAAGAAGCGACACTCACGTCGGCGCCTTTGATGTTTAGCATGCTAATTTTGATGACGTTCGGCCATTTTGAAAGGGTAAAAAGAGCGGCAATTTTAAACTTTAAAACTTTGTAACACATTATAATGGGTTCGTTTGTCGTCGTAATCTATCCACTATAACTATAAAAAATCTGGCGTGATACACTCACACAACTTCCTTTTACAGTAATCTTATAATTAGTAAAAAATTTGATTTTTAATTTTTAAGCATTTGTCAAACATTTAAAAAAATTACAAATTCTACAAAACGGTACAAAATAGAGAATTAGTTGAAAAGACAAATTTTCTCTAAAATTTTAAGCTGAATTCGAAAATGTAATAATATACCGGGTGTTCTATTTAAAATAGGAGTTAATATTTTTTTTTTAAACAAAAGCATCCCATTGTAGAAGTATTCAACTAGAAAATCACATCTCACATCAGTACACATTAAAAATGAAACAAAAATGTAAAGTTTGAAAATAGTTATTTAGACCACAAGTGTTAGAAGTGCAACTTTTTTCACAAGTGTGGAGGGTTATTAAACGGGGCACAATCTATTTAAAATCGTTCATTCCTAAATTAAAAACTTTTTTTCACTGAGTGAAAAAGTGGCACTTCAATGAATTAAAAAAACCCTACTTTTTTAAATGAAATTTAAAAAAAATCGTTAGCCGTTTTTGAAAAAAATCGAGAAAAACTAAAAATCACTAAAGTAAATACCATACTTCCGGTTATGCGATTTTCTTCGAAAGCTCGCTGTCGCATCACATAGTACACAAAACTTATATATAGTACGTTTTTTTCTATAATAACTGTCAAAGTGTTACAATGTTGGTAGACATGTGATTAAAACGCTAGGAAATTTTTATACCTCGTGTTGGTAGAACTTTTTCAAAATTATGGTTATGTGTCAATTTTGAATGTAAAAGTTTCTTAATTTGAACTCTTGACAAATTTCTTTTTTTAACATGGAATCATCGCATCATCAATAAAATCGAATAAATAAAGAAAACCAAGAAATATTTTAAATGCAAAAATGAAGCAAGCGATATTAAATTATGACATATCTGTCAAAATGACAATAATTTTTTTTAGTGGAAGAAAAGAACTAAAAATCTATGTACCAACATTATTAAAACTAGGGACCCTGCAAGAATGCAACTTATCCCCTAGAAAGTTGACCTTGAAAATTATTATAGGAAAAAAATGTACTATATGAAGTTTCACCGTCATACCTCTTTTCGTTTTTGAGTTATTCTGTTCACAGACACACAGACAGACCAATGAACAAAAACATGTTTTTTGGGTTTAGGGGACTAAAGGAAGTAAAAAGTCAAGACATTTTTTCAGGTGAAACAAAAAATGGTGTTTATTTTTATTGAAACAAATTACATACCTGAACATGACCTACAAATAATTAAAAAATACGCTGTTTCTATTTATTTTCACATAGTATTCAGTTTATAAATTGGAAAGGTGCAGAGTTTTTCTTTGTTTCTTTGGCACACTTCTTAGGTCAGAATTGTAACGCTTTAAAGTGTGGTACAATTGAAGTCTACAAAATAACTTAATTACATAAGTTTTGGGGAACTGTGGGCATGGATTGACATATGAAACTTGTTCAAACAAGTTTATTAAGTTGCGACCAACACTCGGTAAAATTGCGACATTTAGAAAGTTAGTTTTAAATTCTCTTTGCATGTCTTTCACAAAATTAATAAATTCTTCCCCCGGCATACATAGATTGCCAAATGTACTTTTTTCTTTATTGTCATATGCTTTAAAACCACAAAATATGGTAGTAAGCGTCAACTCCTTAACTTTTTTGCTTTCATTTGCACATATAACACAGTCACTATGAATATCTAAACTTTTTTTAAATAAGTATCCACAAACGTAAGTTAAGGCATTTTCTAATATCAAATCTAAGTCCCTGAAATCTGTACACATAAGAGAACTTAAATTTGTTTGTGTTTCTCCTGTGTCATTGGATGTTGCTAAAAAACTACATTGTAGTGTAAGAGAACTCTCAGAATTATTTACGGTACTTAATAAAGTATCATAATCTTCTTCGCAATTTGCATTAATACTGTGTTCAATAAAATTTAATGAAAAAAGTTGCTTAAAATTTTGTACAAAATGTTGGGGAGTTGGATTAGTACTGCTATTTCCACCTTTACGTCTAGCAGTAGCAAAAAAATTCTCAAGGCAGTCCTGGTTAAGCCGTCGGGTGCACAGATAAGAAAAACCATCTTCGCGTAAGTCCTGCCATAACAGCATAAGTACCTTAATTGAAATGCACCAACCCTTGAAGCATTTAATTGTTTTGGTGTTATCTTTTCCTTTGGTGTCTTTTACTACAATATTTCGCAGTAAATCTAACATTTGTTCTAGAAATTGTGTTTGAAATTTAAGCCCCATAAACGCTAGATTGTATTGTTTTGCATTATTTCTTCTGGAAGAATTAAATAAATCGAAAAGTTTGTCAAATTTTTCTAAAATGTTGCTATTCTAACAGCTTCATTGGGAAGAGCCTTAAATGACATATACGTAGAAATTCCAACAGCTACAGTTGCGCTCACAACTTGTGTTGCAAGCTTAACTCTCATTTTTTCGAACTGCGTAGGGTCAATGTGACTTCTGGTCAGCTTTGGAGCAAGTCGAAAAGATTTTTCTCGATCGGAATTATAAAATACCTTTATATGATCCCACTTTGCTACGTAATTGTCAAAATAAATGTTGTATTTTAGTAAATTGTTTCTTACTGATTTTAATAGATGTGGTGGATCAAACATGTAAACAATTTTTTTGTTATCAACAAAAAAGTATGGCTCATCTTCTGTAATACTCAGCAAGACTGCTAGGTTCCTAAAATTAGTTCCTTGGTCTGTAATTAGTACTCGAGGATCAGTTCCAGAAATATCTTTTAATTTTCTGATGGTATCCAGGACTATATTTTTTAGAACATCACCTTTACAGGTTGTGCTTGAAAGAAAAATGCTAACGGCTGTTTCCACTTGCACTGCAGACCTCTTGCCATAACCACCATTACGGATTGCGCAGGTACACAACTTTTACCTTTTCCTTCATCATGAAAGCCAACTATTGTATCTTTTGATAAGTTATAAAACAAACTGGATTTTAAAGACATTTCATCTATTAATATAGAGCAAATTTTTTGTTGGTCGTTTAGATTTTTCATTTTCAGTCTAAGGGCTTCAAAAACAAAATCGTTGAGACCAGGCTTAAAATCTAAAGCATGCATCATTCTTTGTAGACTTCTGACACAAGGCAGGGTAAAGTTTTTGCGTAACAACCTGTATGTCCTTGGGCTACTAAAATATATCTGCAATGCCAATTGTTTAAATTCAGCATTATATCGTCGCCCTTGAGGTGATTTTTTTAGCAAAGTGGCTTGAGTTTGAACAAATTTTGCTGTTGACGCAGGCAGAAACTTCTCACACAATTCTTTAAATTGCTCTAGAGTAATTTTAGAATTGGGATCACATTTGGGTTTTTTGACAGCCCGTATATTTTTCTGTTGTTGCTTGCACTTCATTCGTAACTTTCTTTTTCTGGGAGTAGAGTTGCTTAACGATTGTGGAGTTTGAGTGGTTGCACTTGTCACCAATGTTGAAGATCCACTTAAACTGAAAATGCATATACAGAATTAAAAGTCGGAATATTAAACTATTGTGGGTTTTACCTGTTTTTGTCATATTCAAAAGGTAAGTTGATGTCTTTTGATGGTGTATCAATTTTGGCTAAATTTGTAATTTCCGACGAATGAGGGGTCATTAAAGATCCGGAATGCTCAGATCTGGTAAATACAAACAAAATCATTATCTGTGCAATAAGTTGTGAAAAGCAATGTCAATTTAAGGGTAAGGCCATGCTTGCGTTTTAGTCACTGCGACTCGATCGCTACGACCAGGTCGCAGACATATAAAATTTTCTGTACAGGCCGTATTCTAATACTGCATAAGAAACAATCTGTTGTAACGCTGGCAATACGCTCTTCGGAGCGTTTTCAACATTGGTCGCTGTCGCGGGTCGCAAACGTGGCCACCTACATTAGAATCTATAGGACACATCATTGCGACCTACTCGTGGCGATCGTGTCGCAGCGACTAAAGCGCAAGCATGGCCTTACCCTTATTACGAGCAAGTGCGCTTATAACTACATCATTTTCAATATTTTACCTTAAGTTATCTGAATTCAACTGCAGCTCAACATTCGGTGTGTTTACAGTTGCAACTGATAATATGTTAGCTACCTACCTGAAGGACTGGTTTAGCATGAGGTTGCAATCGGTTTTTTAAATCATTTAAGAACATAGTGCTTTCGAAATGTTTTGCACATACTCTTAAATTGTATAAATAGTCGACGCCTCTATTTAAGAGTTCCTCCCTACTGCATAATTGTAACCATTCCGTGCATCTGTAAAGTATACAGCAATTTAACAATGTTGTAAGATAACATGCAAACATTTAATAAACTTACCTTTCAAAATCGTTCTTTGGAAAACGAAAAAAAACTAATTCGCCCATCATTTTTCGTGCTACAGGCTTTAACTGCACAATAATAACCACGTTTAGGCATTCTTAAAATTCAGCTGAATCTAATGTTAAACAAACAACAAATTGAAGGTTATGTCACCGCGTGTTTTCAAACCAACAAACGTTCACGGTTGACATTACTGGTAAACATGCGCACTGGAAAAAGCAATCTCTTGCACTCGCGTACTGTCGCTTCTTGTTAGTGTTTATTCTTGGGTGCAACGTAAAGGAAATATAAGTTACACTTAGAATTAAGTTGCACTTTACTAAGTGCCACTTGTAAGGGTTACAGGTGCAAACCAGCATTAATGAACTTTTCTCAATTTTAGGCAGTTGTAGATAAAATTTTGTACAATACATGTGGGATAAGAGCATCATTAATATACTCGTGCTACGCACTCGTTCGTAACTTGCACACACGCGTGGTGTGAGTATAATGGTGTGCTACAAACGAAGCCCAAATTGGTCGGCTAGTGCGCATCGAATTATGACGTCAGGTTGGGAGCAGGCACAAGCGGGCTTTGGCGGGCTTCAGTGCAGTTTGCGTTACAACCGCGGTTACAACTGATTTTGCATCTTCTCGTACTTTGCAGTGATCGGAAGCGGTGTTGTGAAATAAATTTTCTTGCAGTTTTAGTGAACTAAAATGCCTGCTTGTGCAGTTGCGGGGTGTAATAATTACACCAGGAAAACTAAAGGTACAGACATTAAATATAGTTTTCCTAAGAATGACGACCTGCAAACACGGTAGATAAGTGCATGTAAACGAGAAGACAAATTTGACATAAAAAATTGTAGGTGTACACGTTTTTTATATTTTTAGCTGTATTTAATAGGGTATTATATACTTTTAGCCAGGATTTGCTCCGTTCATTTTACTGCCTCTAATTTTATCGTCTCGATGAGGCATAAATTATTACACTATTCTCCGGCAAACTTTAGAAATTTAAAGGCGGATGCAATTCCTACAGAAAATTTGCCAACCAAGCCTCCTGTTACTGAAAAACTGAAGGAAGTACATTTTGATCGCTCAAAAAGAGTTGAGAAACGTGCAAATCGACAAATTGTAAAAAGCTTTTTGAATTCTGTAGTAAATTCCCCATCAACAGTAATTCAGGATTGTGATGGAAATGATAATGTAGCGTCAAATGAGTAAGATAGTTATCTTTCACGTCCGTATATTGTAATTTTATTATTTCGTTTTTAGAATTCTTGAGCGATCTGATACAATTGAATCTCTGAAACAAAAAATAATTACACTTGAAAGCGAAAATGTTGAATTAAGAAAAAATGTAAACGCTTCGAAGAAGAAAAGGCATATCTGGATAAAGAATTTCAGACGGTTACAAATTCTCTTCCTCAAAAAATAAAAGAGATGCTGGGGAAAATATTTACTCCTGGTCAGATTAAAATGCTGTTAAACCCACTATTAAAAAAAATACGTTGATCTTCAGAAGATATTTCTGCAGCAATCTCCTAAGGAGTGTAAGCCCGAAAGCTTATCGATATCTACGAGCAACTGGTTATCCACTTCCGGGGATGTCAACATTGCGAAAATGGGCTTTGTCTTTAAATTTGGAACCAGGGATTTTAATGGACGTTTTAAAACTAATGGCACATAAAGCAAATTTATTAACTGAACGAGAACGTCTAACTGTATTGACATTTGACGAAATACATATTTCGAATAGCATATGCTTGGACAGAAAACTGGAGAAGAAATATGGATCACATAGTGCTTGTCAAACTGTTATGGTTAGAGGGCTCTTTGGGCAATGGAAACAGCCTATTTACTACCAATTTGATCAACCCATGACAAAATCTATTATAAATGAAATACTGGTGAAGCTTGCCGAATGTGGTTATATTGTCGTAGCTATTACCAGTGATATGGGATCTGCCAACATGGGCTTCTGGTCAAAATTAGGAATCGGTGAACATAAATGTTATTTTGATCATCCAAGTAATAATGGCCAAAAAATTTTCGCTTTTGCTGATGTCCCGCATTCTTAAACTTCTTCGAAATCACTTACTTGACCATGGATTTCATATAAAAGGGAATGTTGTTGATAAATCTTGTTTTGATATTCTGCTCTCCCTTTCTTCTACGAAGTTTAAAATTGCACACCGACTTACAAGGTATCACCTAGAAGTACGTGGTAGCGAAAGACAAAAGGTTCGTCCTGCTGCTCAAATCCTTTCGAATAGTGTGTCAAAAGCTGTCGAATGGTGTGGTAGAAAAGGATACATGAAAGACAGTAATTGGGAAGAAACAAGCAAGCTGCTTAAAGTGGTAAATGAGTGGTTTGATCTATTTAACTCTAGAGCAAAGTTTGGCACTCATACTGGAGGTAACGCATTTGGAGTTAATAAAGAAACACAGTTGCAAGTTCTTAAAAATATGTCCGACTTAATTTCATCGATGCGTGTTGGGAATCATAAATCCCAAATTCCGTTTCAGAAGGGAGTGCTGCGGTCTAACCAAGCATTAATTCAACTGTATAAATACCTAAGTAGTAGATATAACGTTGAATATATATTAACATTCCGTCTTAATCAAGACGTTCTTGAAAATTTCTTTTCCTACATACGCGGCATGGGAGCCACTAATGACCATCCCACGCCTCTTGATATGAAATACAGATTGCGATGGTACATTCTTGGAAAACATTCCGCTGCAGTTTTCACAATGAACAAGAATACAGAAGAACATTCAGAAGAAAGATGTTTAGTAACTCCTTTAGAAACAGAACTGCCTACTGAACCACAAGAAGTTTGTTTTACAGAAACCGTGCTGAAACCTCTTATTAAAGACTCTGCAATCCAATTAGAAGAATATTGTCTAAATGACGACGATATTGATGAATTTCTACATACGTCATTTTCTGAGCCAGAGCACAATACTTCGCATTTGCAGATGAATGATGATGAAGACTACAATTTAGCCACCGCATTTGAATCCGAAATAATCGAAGATGTTCTGTGTCTAGAAGGGATGAAGTATGTCGCTGGATACGTAGCATATAGATTTCGTGATCAATATCCTAATTTAGGTACAGACGCTGAGTGTATTCAAGATTGCAGTGATAAGTTCTTACATATATTGCAGACCAATCCAATTTGATTATTTTTAATCACTTGACTCAGTTTGACAAATCAGACCACACTTGAAGTGAAAACGACCCTAGGGTGATTTTCAATCACTATGGAAACTACCTAATTAAATTTCAGTAGTATCCTATCACAAGTTGGTGGCACTGTAAATCTAAGTCAAATTCGAGGTTAGTAGGTTAGCTTTTCCGTCAGTCTGTGTCAAAACTTACGCAAAAGCTAACCTGATAACCTCAAATTTGACATAGACTTACAGTGCCACCAACATAATATTATTATAATGAAGTGTCAAATTAATTTGTCAGAAAATGGCTAATTTATTTAAGAACTTATCTTTCCGAATTCACCGCGGCCAGTGATAAATCCTTATAATTTTGACAAATAATATTCCTCAAGTGCGTTGCCTTTAAGAAATAACCCTCGGCTTCGCCTCGGGTTATTTCTAGGCAAGCACTTTCGGGTTGTTATTTGTCAAAATTATTGCGGGAGATTATCACTGCCCTTGGTAAATTATAGCTGATAATCTTCCTGATTGGATACACTTTATTTCAAGGGGAAAATTAAAGTATCATTCGGAGAATATGATGCTAATTATAAAAGCAATGGATAAAGCTTTTGCAGAATTTCATGGCAGCGGCCTATCAGATGAACGTTCGATTTTTACACAAGTTGCTGAAAAAAGAAAACAAAAGTTGCCTCCTGAAGTTTCAACAGATTTTCCATTTGAAGTTATTCTTTGTTTAGTTCGTACAAGAACATATATTCGCTTAAGGGACTTGAACAGACAATTAAGCGAAAATAACAGAAAAAGAAAATCCAATAAGAAAGTTTCTAAGTTTACCAACACGAAACAAAATAGTTAAAATTATGTGGAGAATCGTAATTTATTACATAGAATTAGCTGTTTGTATTAGAGACAGCAAATAAATGTATGCCTTTACAATTAAAACCCTTATTTACCTACGCTAGTTTCATTTTTTATTCTATTATAATATATGTATAGATATGATGTCTATGGTATTATATTGCTGTGCTGCAAGCTGCAATAATACTGCAGAGTATATTTTGGTAAAAATGTGATGTGTATTAAACAAATAACTAACGCGAGTTACGTGACTAGAAACGCTTACTAGCTTAGAGATAAGATTAGAACCCGCTAGATCTGTACTCTGTTCCTAGAACTTTATGATAACGCCTGTGGGAACGGAAACTAGCTTGCATTTCTTTAGGATAAGAGTTTTCCTTAGTGTTAAGATGCTTCTTGCATTCAGTTCTGTTTCGACACTCAGGTTAGCCTGTCCTGAATCAAGTGTGTGGAGCAGAGCTCCGACGTCTGTAAAGTGTTTAGTGTTTTAAGTATAAATAAATGCTTTTTAAAAACACTAATCGTCGTTAAATAAACTTAACTGGCGCAGTCTTTCGGATATTTGCAACGGTCTCAAGAGTTTTCGACCATTAAAACCAATTTTGCACCGTGGGTTTCAACCCTTAATTGCAAGATCCCTGCCTCCGAAGATCTACAACCGCATCTGTACCCTCGAGCCGACCATAGGACAAGCATCGCCGAAGCGTCGAGCCCGCTGGTTGCAGTTTTCAAGCCGATCATCGCGATCAATCCAGTTCATTGGGAACAACCCTGTCTATTGCAGACATCCAGTTCATTGGGAACAACTCAGTCTATCGAAGACAACTAGATCCACCGAGATCGACAACTAGATCCACCGAGATCAACAACAATGAATAAGTAAGAAAGTTACGTATATTATTTTGTTACAAGTGAATTTAAACTAATATTTTAAACAGCTACTAACATAGCTTTACAATTTTTAATTATAAGCTCAGGTGGTTGCAAACGAGATGAGGTACTGGCGTACACGATAGGTGTACTTAATAATCGCCAACCGACTTTGCAATCATGCGTAGGTACCCTGAATTCAATTAGGAACCCCTAATCTTAAGCACTGTTTACTAACATAAACCGATTCTTAAAATCATAGTGTTAATGATTAATACAGACACATCGTCTGAAAGCGAATCTGAAAGTGAATTCGAAAATACAACTCGAAATAATAACTTAACTCAAAATAATCTAACTCAAAATAGAATAACTTTAAGACCACCCCGTCTAATACCAAATTTAACAATGGCAAATGAGAATCAAAATTTAAATCAAGCTGGCGGACCAGCACCAGTTTTTAATGGATACCCTTTAGGTTTCCATATGAGTATGCTAAATGAAATTCCAACATTTCACGGCAACCCCGCCGAACTTTGCGAATACATCCGCGCTGTAGAGGACATATTCAATCAATTTTGGCAACCAGATGTCAATGCCTATATCAATAAATTACTTTTATCTGCTGCTCGCAACCGTTTAAAAGGTGCAGCATTAGAAATTGTGACAGGACACACGTATATTTCATGGTTAGAACTGAAACAAGTTTTAATAAATAATTTCGGTGACCAACGTTCCGAACTAAATATTCAAATGGATCTTTCCAGACTTAGACAAAATCAAAAGGAAACCCCTATCGACTTTTTCAATAAAATTAGATCCCTTTTAGCCATCCTAAATTCAAAAATATCTTTAGGAAATGAAATTCAAGAAATCAAAGATCATAAACTGCAAACTTCAAAGAGTTTAGCTTTAAAAGTTTTTATAAGTGGTTTATTAGAACCTCTTGGCAGCTTCATAAGAAGTCGTGCACCAAATTCTTTAGAACAAGCACTAACATTTGTAAAAGATGAACTAGACATTCGTTATTTTCAAGGAAAGAATTTCTCTTTTAGTAATAATACTAGTCAACCACAAAACAAATTTACACCACAAAATCAATCTAAAACACCATTCAAGACTCAATATTATCCGAATCATTCACAAAACTATCAAAAGCCACCACAATTTCAACCAAACCCTAGATTTCAAACCAATCAAAATCCATTTCCAAATTCTAGATTTCCAACTTATCAAAAATCTAACGTGATACATACACAAAATGCATTTGCACCAAAGCCAAATTTTAAGCCTACTTTTAAACCCGTACCTATGGAAACTAGTACCATTCAAAAACGCCCAGCATCACAACAGTTAGGCACCCAAAATAAAAATTATAAACCCAATTTTAGACCAAATAACTACATTCGACAATCCAATCAACCGAGAAACTTCCATTCCGAAGAATTATTTAACAAACATGTCGCTAATCAATCACAATATGAACCCGAATATGACCAACAACCTTACTATAATGAGGAAACTCCCGAAAACTTTGAAATAACAGAAGATAATAATTGTCACACATACTTCAACGAATTAGACCCAACCACAGACTTTTTCTCTTTACCCGAATCAGATTCAGACATCGAAGAAGACCCCGGCGAAGCCGTAAATTTTCGTCAAATGCCTCGGTAGAAACTTTTTCATTAAACCCAAAATCAAATTTACCCTATATCATTATACCTCAAACTGGCGATAAATTACTAATCGATACTGGCAGTTCACGTACTATTCTTTCACCAAAATTTGTACACACATATTACCCCGACTCAATTTACGAACATCCTTTCGAAATTTCCACTTCTCATGGAACTACTTATCACAATTTGGTAGCAGAAGTACCTATTCAAAATCTATTTTCAGAAGATGGAACACATCTTTGCTATTTGTTCGATTTCCACGAAGAATATGTAGGACTTGGCACAGTAATAAAATTCATCACCGGTAACTTAGACCAAGAAGATGGAAAACGATACGAAGAAATAATTTCTAAATTGACTCACAATTCCGAAACCCAAAAGAATGTTTTGTTAGAACAAACTCAGATCCTTAATAACACCCTATCTACAATACACGATCTCTCCGAGAATCAAAAACTATTAAATCATAACTTAAATAAAATCTTACTAGATAATGTAAAAATTGAACGAATACTAGCCGCAACTTCTACCTATTCAGTGATAAATCAATCAATTCAATCATTACAACTATTTATTAATATCTGGCTTGAATTAGAA
Source organism: Agriotes lineatus (assembly GCA_940337035.1). NCBI lineage: Eukaryota > Metazoa > Arthropoda > Insecta > Coleoptera > Elateridae > Agriotes > Agriotes lineatus. Next base: position 244,049 of record CALNHX010000973.1, on the reverse strand, counting down.
AATGCACTAACTTTTGCACAAAAACAACAACTTCATCTTTCCCTCATTGACAATAATGAACTAATCCAATCCCTTAATCAAATAACAAAATCTTTAACCAAACTTCAAAGTAATAATAATAAGGGTTTAGCTCTTCCTTACCCTGGAGAATACGAAAACCTCCATTTGTACGAATCGATTATAACGACAAAAATATACCAGAAAGATAAAATCTTCACGTTCATTTTCGAAATTCCGCTAATTCGAACATTTTCAGAATATCAATTAATTAAATTGATTCCTTTCCCGGCATACAACACGAATAACGAATTTCAAATGATAATCCCTTCCTACAACACTTTACTATTTAATCCTGATTTTAGTGTACCTATCGATATTAATCAATGTCAACAAACTTCAGTAAATAACTACTTCTGTTCTCGAGATAATCATTTCAGTATCCCAAATTCGAAATTGTGTGAAACACAATTGTTGTCCTTTCACGACAATCAAACTTGTCGACCATATATTTTCAATTTAACCACAAATAAAATTTTGCAGATAGATTCAGCTACGTGGCTTATTAGTTCGCCCATTAAAACAATTTTAGATATTCAATGCAATCAGGTTATTGCAAAGAGAGAAATTACAGGATCAAATTTAATACATCTAACTCCTGACTGTTCAGTTCTAATAAATCACGACGAAATACTGTTCACCATGAAATCTACGTCCACAAAACAGATTATTTTACAATTGCCCAGTATAAGTAAATTGCGAATAGATGAATCAAAATTAATCAATATTTCAAAAATTGACCTATCCCATATTAATACACAAGAGTTAGTCAATAAACAATTGAAACTGACAAACCATAAGGATAAGTTGATGAACAACGATATCCATTTTGTAAATAAATTAAGTTTAATTTCACTCATTATTATTATATTATTAATCACTATGTTCGTAATCATTATATTATATCTATATTGTAAACGTGACTCTTTCAAATCAAAACTAATAAAACTATTGCGAAAATCGCAGAATGAAGCCATCGTATTAAACGATACTCAAAATTCTTTACTTCAATGTCAAAATATAACTTAAATACAGCTTCACGGTATTTAAGATTCTCAGATGGGAGGAGTTACGTGACTAGAAACGCTTACTAGCTTAGAGATAAGATTAGAACCCGCTAGATCTGTACTCTGTTCCTAGAACTTTATGATAACGCCTGTGGGAACGGAAACTAGCTTGCATTTCTTTAGGATAAGAGTTTTCCTTAGTGTTAAGATGCTTCTTGCATTCAGTTCTGTTTCGACACTCAGGTTAGCCTGTCCTGAATCAAGTGTGTGGAGTAGAGCTCCGACGTCTGTAAAGTGTTTAGTGTTTTAAGTATAAATAAATGCTTTTTAAAAACACTAATCGTCGTTAAATAAACTTAACTCGCGTGCCTGATGTCCGCGGCTCGAGCTGTTACCAGTTATGCTCCCTGAGTGACGTCACTAGGACTGCGAACCAGTGATAGAAGTTGCGCAAGAGCACACCATTATACTCACACCACGCACACACGTATATTATTGATGCTCTTATCCCACTTGTATAGTAAATAACTATTGTGGTATACGTGTGTTATATTACAAATAACCAACCAAAGAAAAGTCGATTGAAATATTTGTAATAGCACACGCGTGCTATACCATATTTTATCCAACGACTCAAGTATCTAGAAAACATAAATTTTGCAGCCGTGAAAAGTCATAGTGACAAATTGGAAAGTAGCGAGATCAGATACATGTATAATTAGAGTCGCCTGTGATGTGTTATACTATGTTTGGTAGTACTGAAGTGTATTGTCAGTCTACGTTGAACTGGAAGTTAGGTTTTGTTTGTTATTTGACACCAACTCACGCAAAACTTAACCTGCAAATCTCGAATTTGACACAGCTTGATAGTGCTACCAACAGTACAGTAGTGAGTAATCTGTTCTATTATGTCACCTGGTGGGTTATGGTTTACCTCACTAGTGGGTTATGGGTCACTTTCGAGGTCTATAAATAGCCTTATAACTAGTGTGTTGGTTAATAGTGTTATTTACGATACAAGTGTCTAAAGCTAGTCTTTAGTAACGAGTGCAGCGAGCGTTTTATTCCCCGCGAGTGACTAGAGATGCTTTACGCTTGTGTATTGTACATGTTTTATCTGCGATAGAATATAGAAAACGCGGTAGATATACAAAAATATATTGTAAGTGCAAATTAGGATTACTGCAATAAATAACAGGTTTGCCGTGATAGGAAAAATTTCACTGTAGTAACTAGTCGTAATTTTGTGTGGCAAAAAATGTTAACCACGTTGCTACTGACCTAATGAAATAATGTTATTAAACAGTTGTTTTACAAACTTATAACTGCCAACTAAAAGCCAATTTTAGACTCTGTCGAAAATAAAAGAAATCTTCAAACGGATCAGTTAATGGTTTGTTGTCATAGCAAGTAAAATTATACAGGTTCCATAGAACTGCAAAAAAGGTAAAAATAAGAGAAATATATACCAAGAGTGATTACATAAGAGTTTATTTTATATAACAATAGTTGATATGATTTTCTAAACGTACAAAAATAAAAATAAATTAGCTAAAGGTTATTCTCACTAAACACTGTCATAATCACAATTACAGTTCTAATAACGAACGCACTGCTTGTTAAAACTGTCAAATTTCTTATATACTATAAAATTAAATACAAACAAGCAATCCAGTGAGACAGATGTCTCATTTAAAAAAACAAAAAAGCCTGTTTTTCAAATAGAACGCGTATTAAATAAAAACTGTACCCAGACCTGGAAGGTGTCAAAGTGGTTGCCTAACCGATCGACGTTTTAAGGCGCAGAGGGTCGCAGCTCCGTTTGGCTACTGAAACGTTTTTATTTAATACGCGTTCTATTTGAAAAACGGTCTTTTTTGTGATTTCTCGAAAACCGGAAGCGTCACGTGACTGAAATTCGTTTCCTGAGCTGACATGACCATTCCAAACATATAACTTTCATAACTTTTTTCTCTATCTCTTACGGTTTGGCTGCTGAAACAGCGTCCCGGACGGACGGACGGACGGACAGACAAGTCTATTAGATAAAGGATCTTCCACTCTTACAATACCTCTGTGTAATATCCGCAGTTGCTTCCAAGCAAATACCAACACAGGGTAAGCACTGCGTGTCAAGAGGTTGGCACTGGCCTCTTAGGAGTAGCTTTTCCTCTCCAGGGCTCACAACTTTAACATCGAAGCGATATTGATGAGCATCCCTTCGATATCCCAAGTAAGCACAGTGCCAGCCCAAAAGGTTTTCGTTGAAGCAAACTTCTCACTTCAACTGAAACAGCTCATCGTGGGCCTTGACAACAAAACAAGTGAAATGGTCCTCTTCTAATATGGAACTGGACAGCCGTATCTTACTCGAGACCAAAACGTTGTAGCAGTGCTGCTCCGTGCAATGCTGCAATGTGTTTCGACACTGTCCAGTCCAATTACAACGAAACACCGGACCAAAGGGACACTGGCGCTTCGTAAAATCGCAGAACTCTTCCTTGAGGAAGAATCCCAACTCCTTCACAGGATATCCAGCGGGTTTGTTCCGTAAAGAAACCGTACCTGGTTGAAGATCCGCTCCATGCGATGGTTGTGTGCTATGGAGATGGGCTTCCTGCATTTGGGGCAGTTCTCCATCTTTTCTGCACAACCCCTGCAGCAGCTGTGACCCACCAGGCACGACAGAATGGGTGGACTCATGAGCTCGATGGACACTTGACACTCGAAGGCCTCCAAGAGTGATTCGCTGATCTGCATTTTGATAGTAGCAGCTTTAATGGAAAAGATTAACAATACTTGTTCTTAACATCAGTAACTATTCTAGTGAATCATGACCAAAACTATAGCTGTTTCCGTTTTATGATATAACATACAATCAGGAACTGAAGAAGGAACACAAAAACCGTCACATTTCCTATAGTTTCTTTGTAGCCGCTAATAACAATGCCAGTACCAGAACGGAAATGGTGTATTTACCGTAAACCGGGGCGACTTTGATCAATTTTAGATTTCCTTTTTACTTCCTTTTACGATAAAGGAAGTATTGGATTCACCCCAAAAATTCGAAATTGAGTTTTCAACAGATCTTCACGTTTTAGAGTCTCCTGATCAAAAAAAAAAACATGTTTTTGTTCATATGTCTGTCTGTGTGTGTATCTGTCTGTGTGTGCGTCTGTGAACAGAATATCTCAAAAACGAAAAGAGGTATAGCGTTGAAACTTCATATATAAGTTTTGTATACTGTGTAGATGAGACAGCAACTTTTGAAGAAAATCGCATAACCGGAAGTAGGTGTTTACTCTTGTGATTTTTCAGTTTTTTTCGATTTTTAATGTGTGCTGATGTGAGTTACGTGATTTTCCAGTTGAATACTTCTAAAGTGGTCTTCTCTTGTTTTTTTTTTTCAATTTTTTTTATTACAGTTTTGAATTCAGCTTAAAATTTTAAAGAAAATTTGTCTCTTGAACTAACGCTCTATTTTGTACCGTTTTTATAGAATTTGTAATTTTTGAAAATTTTTGACAAATGCTTAAAAATTAAAAATGAAATTTTTGACTAATTATAAGATCGCTGTAAAAGGAAGTTGTGTGAGTGTATCACGCCAGATTTTTATTTTATGAACAAGCCTTGAACATTATTTACTTGAAAAAAAAAATGGGAAAGATGTGTGTCGTATGATTAAATACCTATAGTTTATCATTTGTTTCGTAAATAATTTTTATTTGGCAAAAAATAAAATCTTGGCGATCAAAGTCATACTCCAAGTGGGGCTACTTTGATCACCTAAATTAAAATGCATAAAAGTACTTGTATAATCTAAGAACCGATCAATCTAGCCCCATTTAAAAATCGGCCAAGCAGTTTTTTTTAATTTACATATTTATAAAGTGGGGCGACTTTGATATGGTACTTTCTAGTGCAAATAAACACGAAAAACATTTATTACAGTAATATTTATTGTATTTGTATTACAGCAAAATAAAATACTAATCCTTATAAAAAAATATATAGAACAAGTGAAAAATATTTCATCAATGCGAGTAGATTATAATTCGAACACGTCAACTTTTAGTGGAAATGTGAAATGGTTTTCAGTGTCAGTTGTCGGTTCCGGTAATATTGCAATAACGTCTGTAATCGGCACAGTTGAAATGTCAGTCTTTACAAGCCGAAACGTTTTCTGATTCTTATCTACAGACTTCAACCCCAACACAATTGTATCGGGAACCATAAGTTCCTTTGTTGGCTGTATATAGTAGTCTTTTTCATAATTTTCTTGAATATCCACATCGCTGATTTCATCATCTCCTACTGGTTGCACTGCAACATCTTCGTCCGAACTATTACTACTAACAGCAGTTTCAACACTTTTACCGGGTTCAATGGCTAATCTTGACTTCTTTCTCCGTGGTGCTCCTTCTATAGTGTCCCCATAACGTTTTTCTTACAAAAATTTGGTTAAAGTGTCAGTTACTTCCTGCGCTGAGTCTCCGTCTCCAGGAAGTTTCTGAAGTACCTTATTTGAATTTAGGGATATAACCCTGTAGCATCAAACCCGTTGATTAAATTACGCTTAATACCGGAAATTTCAGAATCGCCAGGTTTATTTTTTGATTGACCAGGTACTGCATCCATTTTGTCCAATGCCTCCTTCAGAAGTTTATGAAACACATCTTTTGGTATTTCTGCTTGACGGGAGTGGTTCATCTTATATTTTGTTAGTACAGCTCTCCATGCCACCATCATCGGCTTAAAAAACGCCACATCAAATGGCTGGCAAATGTGCGTAGAATGTGGCACAAGACACACAAATGATATGGCGTTTTCTTCACATAAGCGGATGACAGCATCATTGAAATGAGAGGCTAAATTGTCACCGATCAAAACTTTTTTCCCTTCTAACCGTCTAGCATGAGGTAGGAAAACACTTTCGAGCCAGTCATAAAAGGTGTTCGAATCGGTTTGCGGAAAGTTCGTTCCCCACATTTCGTTCCCGGGATATTTCGTCTCCCCACATCTCGTAACCGGAAACTTCGTTCCCGAGCGAGCTCAATTTGTCTCCTAGATTATAGGGTGTTGAAAAACAAGTGCAGCGATCGGAATGCAGTTAGAAAAATGAAAGATATTTTAATTAATTTATTTATGATAATAAACTTATAAGAACTATATACAGTATGTCCCCGGCTTGAGTTTACAAGTGGAAATTAAATTTTATTTTTAGTTTTACACAAAACTGTTAAGGAATTATAGTTCCTGCTTGGTTTGTAGATAATTTTAAGAAAATGTTCACATTTTCAAAAACAAGTCGGCCTTTACAGTTAAGCAAAAACTATCTTCTTTTCAGGTAAACTACCCTTTTTTGTTCATGATACGGCAAAATCTTACTAAGAAAAGTTGTTCAGAATGAGAAATAATGCCCTATATTTAGATTAAACCGTCATTTTTAATAAGTACAATTTATTTTGTTCTTATAAGTTTATTATAATAAATAAATTAATTACAATATCTTTCATTTTTCCAACTGCATTCCGATGGCTGCACTCGTTTTTCAACATCCTGTAATCTAGGAGACAAAATGAGCTCGGTCGGGAACGAAGTTTCCGGGTACGAGATGTGGGGAGACGAAATATCCCGGGAACGGAATGTGGGGTACGACATGTGGGGAACGAAATGTGGGGAACGAACTTTCCGTATCCTGTTCGAATCCATCCACCCATGAGATGTGCGATTAAATCTACAGCAGGCTTTGCCGCAACATGGATCTCCTTTTGGTCCGTTTTCTTTCCATGTATTATAGAGGTGTTCGCTTTTGTATATAACGTATGGGGGTAGTAAAGTCTCATCAGCTGATCCGCATACGATTATAGTAGTGGCGCTTTTTGAATGATTGGCAATTTTCTCTGGGTATTTAACACCGCGTCTGTATATCCCTTTTACTTTTTCTGGATCGTCGGCGACATTTGTCTCATAGTAATTGAAAATATTCTGAGCAGGCACATCCCTCAGAGTGTGTTCCAGGTTATGAAAGAACTTGACAATGGTGTTAGTGTCCCTAGACATAGTTGCTCTCGCTTTATTTATATTTGCTGATATACGTTGCGCTACAATCGTTTTGTGCCGTTTTAATAAGCTGTAAACCCAGTCCTTTCCTGGTAAGTTATTATTAAATTGCACAGCTGTACAACCTCGTTTGTCTAAATTAGTTTTTGCAAACATACGCACGTCCAGTGAAGTTAGTGGGAACCCCAGTCCGCACATTTCGCTGCTGCATTTAAGAGCGCCACCTCTTCGATCTTATTGAATGCACTTTGACCTCCAACATTTTTTATGTGTCGCCCATGATAGCGGTTGTTTATAGTGCCAAATGGTATTTTATACTGTTCGGATGCTGCCCTCATAGACAAGCTGCCATCTGCTATTTTCTGTAAAGATTCCTCTAACTGTTCTGCAGTGTAATTTTTGTACTGGCGAGTGCCGAGATTTTTTTTAGTCGCGTACCATCTGCAATAAGATTTAAATTTACTTAGGGCGACTTTGATCACTATATTTCACTATATCAAATACACCCCACCATGTTGATCAATGACACCCTACGACACGCAATGCAACTTTACTTAAACTTCGAAAAGAAATAAATACGTAATTTTTTGTTTATGATCGTAGGAAATGTGGTTCATTACATATATTAACTAAGTAGTTTGTAGTTATTTTACATATATTGACACACACAAAGTTTTATGGAGATGGATAAAAGAACTAAAGTACAGCTGTGAATAAACGCCGATGCATAACAGCAACAAACAAGGAAAGCTAAAGCCCGCAACTGTGTTCTGGTATCTGAATCATTGAACTAGGCAGTGCTGCCAACAGAAAGTTTTCAAATTACCTTATAGCGCTAGCAGAACATCAAGAGTCCACTAAAGAAGAAGAGATCAAAATCGCCCCGTGATATCAAAGTCACCCTGGTTTACGGTAATATACCAATTAATAATTAATTAGGAATTGGCACATATTTTCCGAAAATAAATACAATTACACTAATTTTTATTTATATCCAGTGTCTGACAAAAAGTCGGCATAATATGGAATTTTTTTTTTTATTTTTGGTTAGTCAAAATCCAAAAAGTGCTATTTTTGGGAATTTGCAGATTTCAGTGAGATTTTTTTAGATTGTGTTAGTATTAGCTAACTGAACAATTTCAAGGCCAGAAAACAAAATTGTACATACGCAGACTCAATATTAAAGTTCGAATTTTTTATATGAAGACTTTAAAGATTTATAATTGGGAAAAATAACATAAAATGCTAATTACTTCTTTGGATTTTTTATTATTTACCGAAAAGTAGTATGTTTGCATAATTATTACGTTTTTTATGCAAGGCCCTTTTTAGAAGAAATATTTTTCAATTGTAATTAATATATATTTAAATGGCTTCTAGAAGCTCTAATCTAGCCCTGTTAATGCATTACTGTTACAAAAAACCGGCTGACATGTTGTGATCACGCGAGGCAGTGAACGCGTATGGAAAATAGCTCTCGGGTTAAAGTGAAATTTTCGGCAAAGTGTCCTTCATCAGCATTCGACGTTGTGGTCACGTTCGGCGATATGGTCGTCATATGATATTCGACGTTGTGTACACGTTCGACATTGTGGACCTTTTAAAATCGATTCGACGTTGTGTACATTCGACAATGTGTCATAGACCGGTCTGAGGCACTACAAAATGCCTTAAGAGCAGTCGAAGATGGTATCATGGGGTGAATGAAGCGGCGAGGAATTTCGGAATACCTGCAACTACATTAAAACGGAGAAAAAGAGACCGAAGATTTTCCAAGCAGAATCGTCTTGGTCCATCATCGAGCTTGGGTGACATTGCAGAAACGAAATTAGTATCACATATAAAAAAACCTCAAAAATTTGGTTATGCGCCTACCAGAGATGCAGTGCGTTTAAACACAAATTTGATAAAAAAGTGGTAAGGCGGGTTACGTTTGGTTAACATCATTATTAAGACGTCACCCTGACCTTTCAGTATGAAAATCTGAAGGAGTGTCTCTTGCTCGTTCGCAGGGAATATCAAGAAAAGTTATATCCAATTACTTTGAGCTTCTAGAAAGGCCACTTGCAGAAAACGATCTATTTAATAAACCTGGGAATGTATACAACATGGACGAAACTGGTCTGCAGCTAAACAACAAACCTGGACAAGTAATAGCTCGAAAAGCGTGTCCGCAATAACTTCTGGCGATAAAGGGGAAACAATCAGCGTAATAGCGTGCTGTAATGCGGAAGGCGTGTTTATACCCCCCCCCCCCCCCCCACTGCATTTTCAAAGGTGAGAATAAAAGGAAGAATTTGCAGATGGTATGCTACCTGGATCCTAAATAGCGAGTCTCAAAAATCTGCATATGTGAATGCTGAAATATTTCTCATTTTTTCGTTCCTCGAAAAATGCCTGGCAAAGTGCTTTTAATTCTGGACGGCCACACCTCCCACACTCAATCTGTCGAAATGTTAAGAGTTTGCTGAGGAACACGATGTTATTATTTTGTGTCTCCCAAGTCATACCACCCATTACCTGCAGCCACTGGATTGGAGATTGTTCAAGTTATTAATATCCTACTATTATTCAGAATGCAATAGTTTTATCACAGCAAACCCTACGCGAAAACTCAACCGAATGAAATTTGGTAAACTACTGGGTACTTCTTAGAATATGACAGCCACAGTGCAAAATGCCGTTTCAGCATTTTGAGCTACTGGTATAACATCAATTCCAGTTTATACATTTTTCAGTAATGAAGCTGTTGAGCAACTAAATATGGCACCAGTAGAACACCTTACCGATTTGGCACAAGCAAGCACATCATCGGGAACCTTCGGCCCAGCGTTTCTGTACAGGAAGCGACGGTTACTGAAAATCCAGAACGTTCTAGGTGCGGAACTCCACCACAGGAAATGGATGCAGAAGCGAATACGGAAACACCGATACGTGGTGGGTCAAATAAAGTTACTCCGGGTAATTTATTGGACGAAGTTTGCCCTGTACCTGTAATAAATGCTGTAGAAACCAGAAAACGTGGAAGAACTTCAGCAAGCAGTCTGAATTCAGCAGAAAATATCCACAGCATTAAGAAGAAACAGGCCAGTAAAAATTTGAAGAACAAGACCACTGCCAAGTTACAACAGAAAAAGCAGAATAAAAAAGTTTCGAGAAAACAGCACAAAGCACATGAAGATTCGGGTTCCTCTATGGATACCCAAAGTCCTGTTTTAGATGACAGTGAAGACACCTTAGAAGAGGATCATGAATGTACTGGGTGCGGAGAGGACAACTATAAAACAACAAAAACAGATGACTGGATAAAGTGCCGGGTGTGTGGACGTTGGATGCACGAAGGTTGCACTAAATACACTAATTTATGCGATTTATGTGGGAAACATTAACAAAAATAAAAAAACTAATTGGATTTACTTAAATACTATTATACCGATGGGGCCACAATTATATATAACAGCAATGAGATAACATGAACAAGAAAATAACTCGCATTGCTTGAGTAAGAAAGAGATAAACATAGTAGCAAATATTCGAGAAGGCTTGACACTTAATTTAATTATGACATTTGTCAACTAAACATGCCTACTAAAATAGTTTTTTCGTATGGTCATCTCTTTCTTGCTCAAGCATTCTGTTTTGTTATTCATGTTATCTCATTGCTGTTATATATAATGTTTTTGTTTACTTTAAGTTTTAATCATCTAACGTATAAAGGCTATGTAGATGGACAATATATGTTTATTTGAAATCGGCATTAAAGTACCTCGAAATCGTCATTAACAACGAGAAATCGGCAGTAAAGTAATCCATTGCTTTACGACTTTTTTTTAGGTAGCGAGGCGACAGATAAACGTCAACCGACGTTAACATAACCTACAAATGTTGGTTAAAATGTTGTAATTTTACGATTTCTCGATTTCAAATAAAACATAATGTACTCCTCGGCACTGAAGTTTCCTCATGTAGTTTATTTGCCTTGGCCCTACGGGCCTTGGCAACTAAATCCACATTCTTGATAAAAAGCTAAAGTGCCTTGGTATACAAACTACTATTTTGTTTTACTTTATTATTGCAAATAAAGAAGTTGCGAACTTAACAAAAAAAACTGGTCCAACTCTCCTACTTACTCTATGGTTTTGTTAGGTACTGTCAAGTGTGTGCGCTTTTAAAAAGGAAGTCTGAGGGTTACAATCCCAAAAAATCTAAAAATCTATGTGATGAACAGGTTAGACAATTTCTACTGCAGGAAACAGATGAAGTACATCTGCTGACAAAGGTGATTTTAATCTTCGGCATATATGGATTGTGTAGAATGATCGAACTGACATTGCTTTCTGTTGATGACGTAGAAGATACTGGGAAACATACCATCGTTTTGTTAAGAGATACAAAGAATCATAAGTCACGTTTTGCCATCACAGATGATGGTTGCGAATTTCATCCATACAGTTTGTATAGCAAATATGCTGCATTGAAACAGACAAATTTGCAGACTAAGCGTTTCTTTTTGGGCTACCGAAATGGTAAATTCACCTTCCAACGTGTGGGAATTCATGCTGTCGGTAGCGTACCATGCAGAATCGCTACTTACCTAGGATTGGAAATACCACACCTGTATACTGATCATGCTTTTCGGTGCTGCTCTGCGACGTCGGTGGCTGACAATGGAGCAATGGAGCTAGTAACGATCAAGCGACAAGGAGGTTGGAAGTCAGCTGTAGTAGCTGAAAGCTACATTCATGATTCTGCGGGAAAGAAATTGACAGTTGCAAAGCAAATATTTCAAGGAGATGTTGCTGACCAATCAAAGGGGTTAGTGTTAATTATGAAGCGTCATTTGCTATGCTCTCCACCAAATCTGCTGGCGTTGTACAAATATTTAACAATTCTAATTGCCCATTCCCTATTAATATTAATTGTAGCAATTGTGTGAAATACAGTTGAGATATACTTTGCTAATGAATTAGTCTTTACCACCGTCTGCTGAATTGTGTGGCAAAAGTCACTTTAACGTTTGGCATACGATTCACTCGGCGTGGTCTTTACCAACACTTTTTACGGCCTGTGGCACAACCTTCTATAGTTACACACACGACTTGAAAAAAGTGAGGTTAAAAAATCAGGCCTCCGCTGCGATGTTGTCAAATCTACGTGCTCCGGCTTGTAACTATAGAAGGTTGTGCCTGTGGCCGTAAAGAGCTTGCTTACATTGCAGTAAACAGTCCTTAAAGAAACCTTTAACAAGTAGATATTACAAAAATTATTTTTACAACAGCTAACAACGAAAGTCATTTCGTTTGTGCTGGTCTTAATACAATATGAGGCTCCTCTTCACAAAACATTTGGAATTCTTTAAATTCACTTCGTCTCTTGTCGCTGGATTAAAAAAAAATATATATCTCTCGAGCCATGTCTTCACATCTTCGAGGAAGAGTTTTACAGGCTTTACTGGCCACCAAGTGTAAAGAGTGGCAAATACATACATACACTGAACTATTTTCGCCCATCATTGTGTTACAACTGCAATATTTACGAACACATTACAAAAATGTATTTGTAAATTTTTCACACCTTAGACCTTACCCATCTGATCTGAAACCAATTATATTAGAAAACGGAACATTAAATTCTTCAAACGAATCTTTTACACTTTTGTATAAACGTTCAGCTGTTGCCCCGTGAACACCTGACTGGTCAGGTGTGAGTTGCCGAAGAATCCACAATTTTGAAACAATTTTTCCTTCAAAAGTACTTAAAAAGCGAACTGCCACACATAGTGTCTCTAACTAGAAATATCGGTTGCTTCATCAATAAGCAAACTAAACTTTGTAGTTTGTAAAACATCTGATAGCTGCTCATTATGCACTTTCCGTATAACTTGCGAGGCTATACGTGTTATTAGAAAATGAAACCACTGCGGTTGAGTTTTTAGCACAGGCTACATTTATTCTTTGTACGAACAAGAACAACTGAGTAATTGCCATTATAGCTGGTTACAAGTAGCCTTCAACAGATGGCGTTAACAACATAGTTTTTAGATATAATTTCAATACCCCCACTATATCAAAAAACTGTTATAATGGAACTAAACCTACGTTCTTAGTGAATTTAACATGCTTTACAGTATTCAAACCCTTCGTTAGAATATCAGCAGTCATTTCATCTGTACAAAGATATTTGACTTCTACATAATTATTAGATATGACTTCACAAACAAAATGATGCTTAATATCTATGTGCTTAGATATTTTATGATGAATATGATTTATTGCTAATTTTTGCGCACTCTGACTATCGTTATGCAAAGTAATGCAATTAATCCTACCGGTTAATTCCTTTAATAAATTCCTTAAATATATAGCTTCCTTTGAAGCTTCAGCCAAAGCCATATATTCAGCTTCCATGCTACTTAACGCTACAGTTTTTTGTTTATTGCTTTCCCATGAAACTGCAAAACCAGAGAATTTAAAAACATCCTGTGTAGGATTTTCTATCATTATTATTGCTTGCCCAATCGGCATCTACAAAACCCTCTAGGTCCACATTTTCTTCTTTAAATACTAAACCTAAAGTTTTTGTACCCTGCAAATATTTTAATACTCTTTTTGCCTGCTGCCAATGATATTGAGTATAACAGTTATTAAACTGACGTAAATAACTAGCTGCAAATGCTATGTCAGGGCGAGTTAATACTGCCAGGTACATTAAACTACCGATTAATTTCTGATAAGGCAAATTCGCATCACATATTTTTACATTCTGATCAACAATATTTTTATTGCACTCCAAGGGAGTATTAACACTTTTACAGTCTGACATAAAAAAATCGTTTTAAGACCTGATTCACATATTGTTCTTGATCTAATGTAACACTATATCCATTGTGATTTCTTCTGATTCGCATACCCAAGATCTGTTTAGCCTCGCCTAGACCTTTTATTTTAAACTTTGAATTTAAATAACATTTCAAAAAATTGGTACTTTCAGAATCGTTAGAAAACACAAAGAAGTCGTCGACATACAAAGCTATAACAGTAATTAAATCATTATTTCTTTCAACATAAACACAAGGCTCGGAATCTGACCGTTTATAACCTAAACCTAATAAAAGCTCGTCAACACGTTTATTCCAAGCTCTTGAAGCCTGTTTAAGCCCATAAATTGTTCTCTTTAATTTGCATACCTGTTGTTCGCTAACTGTCTTTAAAAAACCTTCTGGTTGTTCCATATACACATTTTCTTCTAAATGTCCGTTTAAAAAAGCTGTTGTGACATCAAGGGGGTAATTTTTAGACCCCATTTAACAGATAAACCTATCAGCAAACGTAAAGTTGAGTGTCGCATTACTGGAGCAAAAGTTGCATCATAGTCGATACCTGCCCTCTGCGTGAACCCTTTAGCTACAAGACTCGCTCTGTACCGCACTTGATTTTCACTGTCACACTTTCGTTTAAACACCCACTTACACTTTACCACTTTTCCATTTTTTGGAAAATCTGTTAAATCCCATGCTTGATTTTCTTCAAAACTTTCCATTTCTTCCAACATTGGTTGTCTCCACTCATTTCCATCAGGCCTCGACAAAGCTTCTTGAACTGTTAGAGGATCGTCTAAAACTGATTTATCAACACACATCACATATATGTCACATAATCTTCAAAGTTTCTAGGTTTTACTTCTCTTCCTGATCTTCGAACTGTTACTGGAGTTTCTACTTCGTATGGTGGTTCAAAATCATCATCCGTCGTCTCTTCTAAGGTGCTACTGGAATCCTCTTCACTTCCTTGAATTATCTCATCCTGTTCATCGAGCTGTTCTGCGGTTTGATCTACCCCCACTGAATCTGAGTCATCCCTCTCAGTATTGTTCGTGTCTTTGTTAGTACCGGTAACTACAATGTCAATCTTTTCAAATGTGTTTTCCATTATCACCACATTTCTACTTGTTATAACACTGTTCCGACTTGGGCCGTACAACCTATATCCCTTTAGATCTTCACCAAAACCGACCAAAACCATTTTTTCTGCCTTTTTATCCCATTTATTGCGTTTTTGTTTTGGCATGTGTACCATAACCTCACTTCCAAAAACCCTAATGTTACTCACGTCAGGTTTTAAGCTTGTCCACATTTCATAAGGTGTTTTTCCTTTTAGCCCACTCACCACAGATCTATTTCTTAAGTAGACAGCACAGTTTACAGCCTCTGCCCAAAAACGTTTATCTAACTTAGCCTCAAACTGTAAAGATCTTGCTTTTTCAACCAAGGTTCTGTTCATCCTTTCCAGCATTCCATTCTGCTCCGGAGTGTACGGATTCGTTTTCTGATGAACTATACCACTCTGCCTAAGAAAATTTTCTAAATCGTGGTTGCAAAACTCACCACCGTTGTATGTTCTGAGCGTTTTAATCTGAACATTCTTCTGATTTTCTACCAGGCTTTTGAAATCCTTGAAATAGTTAATTACTTCATCTTTGGTCTTCAAAAAATACACGAAGGTCATCCGACTGAAATCATCTTCGAACACCAGAAAATATCTCGACCCGCCAATCGAATTTACCTCCATGGGCCCGCACAGATCTGCATGAATAACTTCTAGGCAAGAAGTAGCTCTCCTTCCCTCATGTTTAAAAGGTAGTCTGCACTGTTTGCCTTCACAACACACTTCACAAATACTGTTGCTCCTAAAATCACCTTTGCTATTCATGCCTTCCATAGCGCCGTCTTTCATGAGTTTTAAGTCATCGTAGTTTAAATGTCCAAACCTACGATGCCACACGACATCTGTCGCTATTGACGTTGCTACTAAACATTTTTCTGATTTTTCGATGTTTAACCTGTACACATTCTCAATTAAATCAACCACTGCAATCAACTGGTTTTGTTTGTTGTAAATCTTACAACTATTTTCATCAAAACGTACATTGTTGCACATTTTTAATAATCTGGCTTACACTTAACAGATTCGTTGTCAGTTGTGGCACGAATAAAACGTCCCGAATTTTGATACTATTTTTCTGCTTACCCACAAGAGTAGTAACGTTAATTTCACCTGCAAGAAGTACTGGTATTGTTGCTCTGTTTGCCACCATTATTTCTGAAATTCCTGGTTTATCATGCAAATTTTCTAGCCAATCCTTTCTTGCGGTTAAATGCGCACTGGCCCCTGAATCGATATACCAATCGGTGTCGTGAAACTGACCACTTAAAAATACTGCATTAAAAACATTTTGTTTCTGAGCATTATTTTTACCAGTTTGATCACTTGAGCTGTTTGGACATTTGTTTTTAAAATGCCCAAACTGTTTACACCGATAACATTTAACGGCTGATCGTTCTCGATTCGTATTCGTCCCGCCATTCTTTTGTTTATTTTTTGAATTCCAAAGCTTCGATGTTTTGTCGATGAAAGCGCCACCCGTTGAGTTTTCATCGAACTGCATATCCAACAACTTTGCCTTGATGAAATCTGTTTTAATTACAGTTCCCAAATTCTCGATGGCCATTATCATGTGTTCAAACCTTTGCGGTAACCCCGCAAGGAGCAATGACCCCGTCCATTGATCATCTACCTTGAAACCCGTCCTATTCAATTTCTGTGAAAGTTCTATCACTTGATTTACGTAGGTTTCCATTGACTCACAGTTTTCCAATCTCATAGATATGAGCGAACGAAGCAAACCGATTTTTCGCGCGAAACCAGAGTCGTCATACAGGGATTTTAACTTATCCCACAAGTCTTTGGAACTTTTTGCTTCTTTTATATGCACGAATAAGGGAGAGTCTATTGTCAAAACCAACTTCGCTTTTGCTTTCGCGTTTTTTTCGTTATCTGTCTCTGTCCCGTCAAAACACTTTGTTAACCCGTCAAGCACTATTAAATTTTCTACAGCAAATGCCCATTCTTCGTAATTTTCGCGACCTAACAACTTCGGCACACTCGACATATAATCATGGGCGGAGTTTACCACTGGATGTTGGGGGGGCCATCCTTGGGGGTTTGGGGGGTGGCCCCCCTAAGTATACGGGGGGTCTGGGGGTCCTCCCCCAGAAAAATTTGAAAATGAGGACATCAAAATGTAGCATTTTAGGCTATTTTGGGGCTGAAAACAATCCTCCATAATTAACAAAACTTTGTCAATTAATTCAATTAATTTTGCTATTGTTGCCATGTTTAGAATTACCACATTCATATTATGCTGTGGATATATTTCTAGTATGGTTTAAATTATTATTACATTACAAGCAAAAATTTAAAAAGAAATAAATTACTGGAAAGGTAAAGGTGGTCATTTAATAATACAAATCATGTTCATTTTATATCTTTACTACTTCAAAATGGGTTAAAGATACACACACAACAATACATTTATGAAAGTGAGGATAGTCTTATTTACAGCATTAAGAACCTTAAGGAAACTGTAGGGTGTTAACAAAATCATTACTTTAACGTCTGATATTATTAAGTTTATGTTTGATACTTGTAGGGTCCTAGTTTCACATAAGTGTTATCTTTCTTCTTTCTTTTTTTGAGCTGTATACATCGACCAAACTGTCTAAGTCCAATTTTCCTACAACATCTGATTCTGAGTATAGGATCATTACGTTATTCATCCTTTCTTGTCCCATAGTACACCGCAACCAGTTGTGAATTCGCCTCAATGCTGAAAAAGATCTCTCACATGTGGCACTATTTGATGGCAAGACGAGAGCAATTTTCAGAAGGGGGCAAAAACTTTTGTACGTCTCTGAGCCTGAGCCACTCAATACCACCTCCATTAATTTTGCTACAATTTCGTTTAGAGGTTTTGTTTGCAGGCATATACCAGAACTTTCCACGACTCTTCTCAAAATTGCCATTTCTGCCTTTAGCATATTTGTATCAACTTCAGGTATAGAAAACATCTTAATGAATGGTTCTGCTCCAACTTCATCCACTCGGATAAACTGTTCACTGGCATTAGCTATTTCCAAAGCTTCGCCGCTGAATCTTCTTTTAAGTTCTTCAGTTAAAATTTCCAGCAAAGGATAATAAAAATCAATCTTGTACTTATTTTTGACAAGATCATCCCTTTTCTGTGCATCAGTTGTTTCAGAACACATATCATCTCTGTTTCTCTGGCCTACTGAACTACATATTACAAAATCATCTAGGTTTTTTTATGTCATTCGAGGCCGTTTTGGCTTGGAGGTACTGCTTACAACGATGCCATCCTCATCTTCCTCTTGAACAAGCCTTAGATCAAACTCTTTATGAAAACTCTTTATGTCTTGCCATTTCTTATCCCACGAGACTTCGTTTCGATTGTTAGTTAGCTCCTCGATTAAACCCTTAGCAACACTTGCACTTTGTGCAATTGATGAGTCAGCTTTCTGTAGAGCATAGCTTAGTACATTGATTAATGGCAGGCACTGTGAAAACACTGACAAACATACGATAAAATCCAGTGATGTTACAGATGAAAGCAGACCCTTTGCCTCTGGGTTTTTAGGATTCCTCATGTCAGATGCTGTTGCTGTGAGTGCAGCAATAACTGCAGAGTAGTTTCTTTTCACAGATAAAACTGAAGTGGTTCTGCAAGACCAGCGAGTATCACTTAGCTTGTGAAGTTCATGAGGTCCCGGGCTGGTTATGTTTAGCTCTTTCTGAACTATTTTAAACTCAGCGTGTGTGTCAGGAAAGCTGAAGTATTGGTACAAACATTGCATAATGTTAAAAAAATTGCAGCTTAAATAGTTGTCCTTGCAAGCTGCAACTAGAACTAGGTTGACTTTGTGGGCCAAGCAATGGACATAGATTGCATAGGGGTTACGTTTTTTGACGATAGCTTGTAAACCGTTCTTTATTCCAGACATTACACTGGCTCCGTCATAGGCCTGATCAACCATCAAAGCACTTAATCCAAGGTTTCCTAATTTTTTAAATATAACATCAGCCAAAGAAAGAGCGGATCTTGAAAGTGACACATCTTCCATTGCTATTACTCTTTCTTTTATCTCTTGTCCTACCAAGTTCCGAACGCAAATCCAAAGCTGCTGAGTTCTATGAGATCTAGCTTCATGTACCATTAGTGCAAAAAAAACAGAGCTGTTTATTTCGTCTACAATCACCCTCAAAACTTCTGTTTTGATGATACCCAACAACTCGTTTTGGACGTCAGAGCTAGTCATGTTAAAATACTTATTGTATTTTTCTTTGAATCTTTCATCGTACTTGGAAAAAATCGCACATTTCCAAGAAATTTCCTTTGTTTTCTGACATATCAGACTCATCATGACCCCTTAGAGGTAAACCCTGCTTTGACAGATATTGTAATATATCGATCAACTTTTTCAAATAATCTCTGTTTTCTAGTAACAGTTCTTTGTGACAGTTAGACAATAGTGTTGACACAGACTGAGTTGGTTTTCTGTATTCAACCCATTTTGACATGGAAAAAGAATGGGCTGCACTAATTGCATGCTTATCTAATTTTTCACTAGCTTTTTTCCAATTTTTCATGCCCTTTTCGACAAACAAAGTATCTCTGTTGCTTGAGGGAAACTGCCTACAGGCAAAGCAAAAAACGGCATCGTTGTTAATGCTGCATTCTACCCATTCATACTTTTTGTAGTAAAAAAGAGAAAAGTTGCGTTTTCTGCTACCTGGAAAGTCTGTCCGGGGATAATGCTGCAAGACTGGACGAGCTGGTCCGCCACAAAGATCACCAAGGTCATGTGACGGAAGCGTAGGCGCAGGTTCAGTATTTGTTTCTGGATAAGTTACCGACGTCTGCGGGTTAAGTGTATGTTCAAAAGTATCACTTAATTCCGGTTGTTGTGATGCTGGTTTATTGTCGTCAAAAGTTTTTTTTTAAAACGAACGAATGTCAGGCACAGGCTTCAGTTTTTTATTCATTGTTTACATTTACTTACTCACGCTCACGCACAACGGCACAACCATATATCTAATACTTACTATATTGCTAGCGGCTATGAGTGGGAAACTCACCAAGGAAGTGAGACAGACAACCAACTCTTCAATGTATAATGGTGAGCTGTGTGCAAGCGCGGCGGCGTCGTCCGGCCAATGGGGAAGTGGTCAAGTTTAAAATTCGCTTCTAAAGGCGGAGTTCGAATTCTCACGCATGCGCACGAGGCGCGTTATACTCTAAGTGAGACTATGTCGGCGCCGTAATGTTTTCTGACGTTTCCAGGCCCTACTAGCAATATATGTGTATTATATATATGGGCACAACGCACTGTCCCACTGTCTAAATGTATCTAACGTAACGACACTGAACACTGAACTGGACGGACGACACAGTCACAGGCAGTCAGTGTTGCCAACGTTAATTTTACGTTTTCCCACAGCGGAGCGGGCGATTTAGTAAATATTCCTACTCACTAGGTCGCCTCAACGTTGTGTTTAATCTATGATAAATGCGTTCTATTTTTCAGTATCATGCGTGATCGTAGGTAGCTATGCAAATAAGGAAAAGATAGGCCAAATTATTTTGTAACGTAACCTGTATTAAAGTAAGATAGTGAAATAGCTTAAGGTTAGTTGATTGAATATTATTAGGCTGCTAAAGAAGGGTTTAATTGGGGGGGGGGGGGGGGGCAGGCCCCCCAGCCCTCCCCCCAAAACTCCGCCCATGCGTATAATTGATAGCCATTCTTGTACAACTCACCGCTATTTACATTAATTTCTCAGTATTTGAAGCCTTGAGCCCATAACCTATTAGAAAATGAAACCACTGCGGGTGTGTTTTTAGCACAGACTACATTTATTCTTTGTACGAACAAGAACAACTGAGTAATTGCCATTATAGCTGGTTACAAGTAGCCTTCAACAGATAGCGTTAACACAGGGTTGGTATGATTTTCCCCAGCCCGAAAAAACCCACTGGGTTTTTTTTGGGTAAAACCCACCTGAAAAAACCCGCGGGTTTTAGACTAAATCTGGGTTTTTTCAAAAATTGACA
Source organism: Agriotes lineatus (assembly GCA_940337035.1). Lineage (NCBI taxonomy): Eukaryota > Metazoa > Arthropoda > Insecta > Coleoptera > Elateridae > Agriotes > Agriotes lineatus. Next base: position 222,954 of record CALNHX010000973.1, on the reverse strand, counting down.
AACAAAGCATTCTCAAGCTGGAAGTGGTATAAAATCTTCCATAATTACATTTTCATAATTTTTTTCAAACTAGTGATTTTTGCAGTTACGAAGTGATGTCTGTCAGTCTGTGAGTCTATCTGTCATCTAATGAATTGGCCTGAAAATGTATACATCGCTTCTAATATAAATTCAGATGGCCTATTGATTTTTGGTTAAAATGAGGCAACCGGAAGTGGCACTTTACTCTTGTTTTTTCCGTTTTGTGGGGAAATGTAATTGTTGAATAAAAATTAAATTTCATAGAACAGGATCATATATTATTCAACTATTTACAATTTTCGTTTGAACAGTTGTTTTGTAGAACGTATAGTTTTTTAAAAAATGGCATTGTTACAAAGTTTTCCTTGGGTCCAAACATTAATAATATGAATATATATATTTTATTCATAACCATATACGTAATAAGTCATTACTACCTTTTAAAAAGTTGAAAAATAGCCATTACCAACGTCTACTTCCCATTCACTTCAGCATTGTATTATTATTAGCTTAACGGCAGTTTTGAAAAACTGTCAAATCCATTTTTACAATTCCTATTTACAATAAAATGGTTGCGAATAAAATAGTATACACACCACGGTGAAAAGTTTCATTCCTGTCTCGAGATAAAGTTAACCTCAACGCTTTGCTTCTCAGTTAGCCACTTAATCTCTCAACAGTAATGAAACGCTTTCCACCTAGTTATGTAATATACTATTAAAACTTTATTTTATATTACGTAATTATCTATAACTTTTGTTAAAGAATATTTTTTGCACGACGCATACTTTTTGAAAAATCGCAAAATTAAATTTTCACAAAAATAGTGGAAATAATATTTTTTACAAACTGTTTTAATATTAGATAATTAACTATAACTTTTGTCAAAAGTTTTTTTTAGGAAGTATCAATTTTGAAAAAGTCACAAAATTAAAATTTTACAAGCAGTAAATGAAAGTTGTGTGATGACCACATCTAAAGTGACAAATCACTGAATGAGGGAATCCCCTTGAAGAAAGTCGCTCAGAATCAATGGACAATGGAAACCCCTTACTGTAGAACCTACTTTTAAGTATACATATAACCCCATTTACATGATTTACATGTTTAAAGAATGCTCATTTGCATATTTATAGGTAAATTACAAATTACCCAAGTATCTACCTTTTACCTAAAAATAAAAATTAATATTCAATCAGATTTTTACATAGGATACCTAAATCCATAAAACAGTAAATTTATCTAAAACCCGAAAAACCCCAATAAAACCCGAAAAAACCCAGTGGGCAGATAATTTCTGAAAAAACCCGGGTTTTTGCCAACCCTGCGTTAACAACATAGTTTTTATAGAGACCCTAGGGGCCATTCCATTCCAAGATTTTGTTCCCCCAAATTAAAAAGGACAGAACATTGTAAGAAAGTGAGAGTGAGAGTGAGACAAACTTTTGTGGATTTTTAGTGGAATTTAGGGAATTTGTAGGGGCACTACCAATGTTAATGCTCATTAATTATAAAGTGACAGATGTCAAAATATTAATGCTTTATAGACTGCATCGTTATTCGGTCGTAAATAAAAGGAAATGATAAAGATATTACAGTGAAAGTATTAACAGTAATAATGGTCAATTTGATATTCGAAAATGTAGGACTGCGTGGTCATAGTTGTAGGTATTCTTGGAGTTTTATTATGAGCTGGCGACGTTGGGAATCAAATTTTAAACTGTTTTAGCGAAAACTATTGAGAAATTAAGCTTTGAAGCCAGCAGAACATTATCAGTGATCATCAAAAGTTAATTTACATTCTTCAGTGCAGGATTGAGTAAAAACAAAATAATATGTATATTCATATAAAATTTAGTGGATATTTTTTACAGCTCGACGCATACCCACGCTTTTGCTCTCACACCTTGAAGAATAATTTTGTTGCCCGTATTCAATGTTTACTTTCCTTAAGAGGAAGTAAATCTTTGACTTAAAATACAAGTTTACTAGTGCTTCTTGTATGTTGTGACAAGAAGGCAAACTGGTAGCATTCGAATTAAGAAAATTATTGCTGAGAAGATTTAGTTTTGTTTCTCCATTAATTAAGCAACTCTCGAATTTTCTGAAATGTTGTTCTGCATTTGAAAGGAACTCAAACACGTCTCTGCAAAGAACGAAGATAATAGTGTGAATGATTACATAATTATGGTATATAGGTGTAGTACGTACCTTGTAGGGTAAATGATTTTTTCTGACAGCGCTTTTGATTCTGTTAATCTCTTGTAAATAACTATTGCTGGATCATCGTGAGTTGTTGTAATTGCTTTTAAACATATTCCGCATTTCAAATTGGTGCTTTTTAGGAGCTGGTGGACTGTCCTTCCTGTTAAATAATATAAACTTTGCATCTCATCAACATTTATATCATCCACGAAGTCTTCAATCAAAGGAATTTGCTCACTTTCGATTTGTTTGATAACTTTTGTGTTTAAAAAATCTGTAAGGTAGTTAGAGTCATCAATTTCATAACTGCCAAGCCTGTTTGGTTTAAAAAATTGAGCAACAGAAATAATTCTTAAAGCCATTTTAAAATATTTTGGACTCGGAATGGGATTTATAAAACGAATCATAGAAAATAAATTCTCTAAAGCGTCTTGTGTGAAGCGCCCTAAACAAACATAATTAATTTTTTTTTCGTTTATATAAAAATCTGCTAGTTCTATTGCATTGGTTGTTGCTAAAAGGACTCCAGTTTGAACAGGTTTCCATATATTTGGGGGTCCAATTTTCATAGTTTGAAATAACTGTACGATTTCTCTCAGAAAATGTATTGCATCGGTGTAGTTTCTAGAATTATCTGTACCTAAAGCCAAAGTTTTGGTACCGCTAGTCAGAAATTTAAACCATTTGTGCATTGTTTCACAGAACCATGCTGTTGCAATAACTTGCTTCCCTAAAAGACTTTCGGCGCAGTACTTCAAAGCTGCTGCTGTATCATTATTTAAAAGTCTCAATGCCAAGCCGACTTTCATTTTATCATAATTTGATGGTTTAGTACAGCTTTCGGTTAAATATGGGGCAAGTTTTAGGTCTTTCGAATCAATTCTGATTAGCGCTCGGATATGTTCTATATCAACCACATTTGTTGGCAATGAGTATTTTTGAACGAAAGAAGGTGGAATGATAATTTTTTGACCGTTCGTTAAATGGTCTCTCAAATTTTTAAATATATGGGGAGGATCTGGATTGAAATACAATTTACGGGATGCATCGCATGGATGTTTTGACCAATTCTGTATGACCGAATATCTAATGGCGCGGATGTTGTACAATCTCCATAGAGCTTCATTTTGACCTTCCATATCACTAATTACACAATCTACCTTAAGACCCATAAACTCTGCTTCTGTAATAATAGTTTCAATGTCCTCTTTAACGGAATTAGCATTAAATGATTTTCCAGTGAACTGGTAACCAACAACTGTAATACCAGCTAACATATAAACCAAACCATGTGTAGCAATTTCTTCAAATTGACTATCTGATGATGGTAGTGTTGGCCTTCCCAGAACCAAACCAGTGCTGGGATCAAAATCTAATTTTGGAGTAATAGCAATTTCATCAATTAAAATTGCGCAATGGTTTTCTTCATCTACCATCAAATCGACTTTAGTTTTCATAGCCGTTAATACTTCACGAAGTAGCCCAGGAGAAAACATTAAATGTTCAATTCTTCTTTGAAGGGTACGTTGACTGGGCAGGGGTTGTCCAATTTCCCTTATTACATCGTAACCTGAAGCGCCACATGTTAACCTCAGTCTATACGCTTTCATCATGGTCTCATCGGACAAAATTAAATATAACAATAACAATAAAAAGAATGAATTCGAAATAGATAACACAAAAATACTTAAACGCTCTTAATTACTTCTGCTGACAACAAGAATATTATTTTGACAGTTCTAGTGACACTAATGACAGGAACCCCAAATTAAAAGAGACAAAATATATATGTTTTCGCAGTTGGCGGTACCTTATATGATTTAGTAACCTTAAGTTTTTAGATATAATTTCAATACATGTTGCTCCATTAATTATGACTGATGCCAACCAAACATGCCTACTAAAATAATTTTTTCGTATGGCCATTTCTTTCTTACTTAAGGATTCTATTTTGTTGTTCATGTTATCTCATTGCTGTTATACAGGGTGTTCGGTAAAGAATGGGACACCCATTAATCATAGAAGATTCCTTACGTTGTAATAAATCGATTAAACCTAATATACCTTAGTACAAAGTCCCTTCAGTAAGAAGTTATAAGGCCTTGAAGTTCAATTTTTAATTTTTTGTTAATTTTCACAAATATAGAGATATCGATTTGAATTTTGGTATACGTACTTACTATTATGTACTGCACTAGGAAAAATTTCATAAACTAGACTTGACTGTAAGGGTGACTTTAGCTATCTTTCAAAACTGTTTTTAACTCTTAACTTCGTTACCTGTAACATTTTTTAAAATGTTTATTATTTGAAAGTGAATTAGAATACACAAAAATAGTGTACTCTTAGCTCATAAGCGTAAGAGCAACCGTTTACCTTAAAATGCCTACCAAAGGTTTTTGGTTGTCATTAAGACGTGCAATTATCAAGTAGCAATGATAAAAAACAATGGGTAATGATTGTAATCTAGTAAACAACAACAAGAAATCAATTAATGACATGGGTGACATCAGTTTTTTGTCTTTTGTGCTTACGAAAATGCTGCGACGTAACGAACCTTTCAGCATGGGAGAATTCGTTATGTAGCGGGATTTTCTTAAACATGAAAGAACAAATTCTTGTCACTAACCCAGACAACACATGATGGTGTATTAAACGTTTTTTTAATTCCAAATCTGCCGTATATATAAGATTTATATTAAACGTTTATTTTTTGGCAAAATGTCCGCCCTGTAGACGTTTATTTATTATCTAATATAAGGGTATATTATACTTATATGGAATATCATTAATAAACGTTTTAAGACAACAAATGTTCTACTTTTATGAGATACTAATTCGAAACGTTCAGAAACTACGTATATAACACAAGTTATACACCAGTAAGATATACGTTTAACTAACGTTATTACCTACGCTGATTTAATGTTTATTGGGTAGGTAGATTATACTTATATGGAATATCAATAATAAACGTTTTAATACTACAAATGTTCTACGTTTATGAGATAGTAATTCTAAACGTTCAGTATACATATATCTAACGTTATCACCCACGTTGATTTAATGTTTATTCGGTAGGTATATACTTCATAGTAGGTAACGTAGTAAACGTGTAGAATATACGTGTAATTGTTGACCTATACAGCGCATTTTGAAAGTAACCCACACATAACTTTTAAAATAATTTATATGGAAAAAAATAGATGGAGGGAAAAATTACAAATACTACTTTGTAAGTGATGCCCGGTATTGTAAAAGCTTTGAAGTGGCATTCTACTTAAAGGTAGTATTTGTAAACTTATTTCTCCACCTATGTTGTTTTTCTAGTTAACTAGTTCTGAAGTTAGTGTTGTGAGAGAGGGGTTACTTTAAAAAGCCACTGTATTGTGTTTCTAAAATAGTTGATTTTCTCAAAACACTTTTGACAATAGTAGAGTGAATGAATACTTACTGGAAAGACATCGTATCCTAAAGTTTATGAAAATATAAAACTTTCAGAGTTGTTGCTGAAGCAAAACAATCTGTGCATGCTCTTTACCCATAACAGGGAGTTTTTGCATACCGTAGATCTAATAGACGTCAACCCGAATGGGATAAGTCTTTGCATTTCATAGAAGTCATAAATATGGTTTTACTAAGCAATCCTATGTTAATTTATAAGTAAATGTCTTGAGTAGAAAGGTATGCAAAATCTTCCTTGTATATAAACCGATGTCTGCTTTACAAAAAATTAAGTAACAACATTAATAAAATAAATGCTAAATTTTAATATATTTATTAAATATAAATTTAAAAAGGTTGTAAAAACAGATGTTGATACATTAACACAAAAAAAGTAATCAAAGATCAAATTACATAAAAACTGGTAAAAATACATAGGAATACGTATTAAATACAAAAACTTAACAAAGATAGAAATGAAATGAAACAAAGTAGATACCTAATTTTAACGCAACTTTTTCGCCCTGTTTTCAAGACGATGTTTTGCTAGCTTAAGCCAATCTTTCATGGCATCTTGGATACACTTATCCGTTAAATCAACACGGTCACCATGCTTTGAAAATGCAGTCATTATTGCTTCTAAAAATTGAAAAAAATTACACCCCAGCCAAATACTGTTTTTTAAATTACCTTGAATAACTTTAGACAATAGTGTCTCTTTGAAAGCTCTTTTTTTATTATCTCTTCCGGCCCAGTTGAACTTTACCGCCACCTTATCGCTAAGTATAAATTTCATCATATTCATAACGGCGTTTCGAACACCTGTTCCTCCAATGCATGCTAAACGGCACTTCTGCAATAGAATTATTTTATATTAATTTGTTTTAAACTTTATTTGTGGGTCTATTTAATGATTGAGCACTTGTTGATTGACTGCTAGCCAGTATGTTATTAAGCAAGAGTGTATGCTGATCCTGTGTGTTCGCTAAATGCTCAATTTTTCGGAGAATAGAACACTTATAGTTGTAGCAAGACTGGTATTGCTGGAGATTGAATTATTATTGGCAACTCTTCCACTCGATATCTCCACATCACTAAAGTCGCTGGAAGATTCAGCGGCGCTAAAACAAGCAAATATGAGCAAGATGAGCCCAAAAATATAGCTTTTGAATAATAAACCTCGACAACATATCATCTTCATCACGATGTCGCTTTTGTGCGACTAATTTCTTATTTTTATTGATTTCATTGACTTCCTCAGTTGTGTTTGGTGCTAAAATGTTTAATACCGGTTGATGCATGTCCCCTGTGTCAGAACTTGAACTTTCATCAATTACTCTTTGCAGCTTTTTGTTTGCTTCATCGTAATCAGCTTAAATGAACTCATATTTTATAACCTGGTCAGTATACGAAAATTTACAAAAATTACCTATTACTTGGAATACTTTTATTACGTCATGTTTTGGCCAGGAGCATGCTACTTCTTTACATGTTTTAACCATTTTCTCAAAAACTTGCAACGTCGTCGTTTTTGGCCAATGACATTTGTGTTGCTCGTCAGTCAGCCAATTTAATGGAACAACGGCACATTTTCGGTCTTCAAATTCCACCACAGCATACATTTTGCTATTGGCACAATGGATCCCAACAAACAGGAGAGTTTCATAGACATGTTAAAGGAGGTAAAAAAGGAGGTAATAACATCAAAATGGCATACAAACATATTCTTTTAAAAGGACGGACATATAAAAAATAGTTTTAAATCCTGGCAAAGCTAATATTGCAACAGAATAATAAAGTTTACTAAAAACACAAAATCTTTACCTCATAAAGCAACTGCACCTTTAGAAATTTTTAATTTGGAAATATTCCCTTTTTCTGCAGCTTCACTTGTAATAACTACGCTAAAGAATACGAAAAAACTTATATGTTTTTTTGGTGAATGATGGGACTTACATAAAAACCGTTTTTGTAAGGTATTGCAATATATTTACATATTTCTTCGACGTTAAAAATTACTTGATTGCTTTTACCTCTAGCAAAATATACTCCCAATTTAGATGATTTAATAGGCCTTACATAAAAATCCCCCAGGTACCTAAATGCAGTATTAATGACTTTATAACTTTCATTCATATGAATAATTGATTCTATAACATAAATTTTCTTGTTTACAGCAACAACATTATCTGGTGAAGATACTGAAATAAGAATATTATTAAATTTTAGTTTCTTGCATATAAAATATGAACCATTAATATGTTTGACAAACATAGGACAGTAATTATTATCAGGAGTTATTTTGGTATCAGTCGCAATGCTTTCGATCTCTGAAAGGCGATTATTAATTTGTTCTAAAGGCAGAATTTTACCTCGAATCTTGCTTTTGAGCTTGCCTAAATAATTTTCAAATGCAAAACAAGTAAAGTTTTCCAACTGTCCATACCTAACTACATCTTCATGAAGATGGCTTAAGGAATGAACATTGTATGTCACAAAAAACTTGTCATACAGTTTCGGACAAAGTCTTATAAATTTCGCAATTGCCTCTTTTGCTACTAAAAAATATTCGTTTAATAAGTATTCATTGTTTAAAATAAAAATGGCACAATGCAACCAAAGAAAATGTTGGAAATATTTCTCCTCCACATTATTTTTTAAAACAACAGGTCCGCAGTAAAGAAGAAAAAATCGAAATTCTACGGCTTTCCATCGTTTAACCTCATTCAATGGGCGAATTTTTCTATGGAAATCAACAGGGGTATGTTTCTTTACAAGTAATAAAAATTTACTAATTTTACCGACTGATAATTTGCGATTTTATAAGGGCGTTTTCCATCAATCATATATAATAGTAGCAATCGTTTCATAACCCCTTGATAAATAAGATGCATTGGATCTAGCACAAATTGTGAAACCAAACCTACCCCCAATGTTAAAAGAGGTGATTGTCTCTTAATGTAACTATTTGATTCAAGGCAATTATTTAAAAAATCGGAGTCGTTTCTAGCTTCATGCGCCGAATTAACCGGGTAAAAATTTTTGTAACTTTCCCGATCTGCTTTTACTAAACATCTCTCACATCCACGTCTACTAGTATGCCCAACAACGCATTTTAAATAAGATCGTGCAGGAGCATCATATGAAAAAAAAAATTTGACTTCATATGCTTTATTGCAATGCGTGATACCATTAGAAAAAAGACTTGAACACTCTTCGACAAAACGTTCCAGGAAACCCTCTATTGGTGAAGGCTTTCCCGTTCCGCAAAATATTGCAACTGCAAAAGGATAGGGGCTTTTAAAACAGTCACTGTTGACTAAAATTGGCCAAAATTCAGTAGAACTACTTTTGAATAGTGGTATACCATCCACATTGATTTTTAGTGAAATTATCTGACTTGCATGCTTTAAACCTTCATCAATTTTTTTTCTTAAACCTTTTTCTACTCCAAAGTATATCATTTCACCATTATCAAGCTGTGATTTTTCGACTTTCCGAGGAGTTTTCAATATAGTACGAGCATCTTTCTTTAGAAATGGAAAAGCTGGATGAATTATTTGTATTAATTCGTTAATTGCCTTATGCGTAATATTATCTATGGCCCACTTTCTAAACTTTTCTAAAAAATCACTTTCGCTTTTGCTATTTGCAATAGCTTCCGATGTGTGCATTACTATAGAATTTTGAGATTCGCTGCTAAATTTTCTGATGTAATTAAATTTTGCAACACAGACAGGTCATTTTTTGAAAATAAATCATTGTTACTGCAATTAATATCAGTCTCTAAAGGTGTGGTATTTTCAGTAGGAGCTGAATCAACTCTGGAGATTTTTTGTGAGTTTGATGGACTCGGCCTAACCTGAATTTCAGGAGTTCTTTGTGTCTCAACACCTAAACTGAAACAACTAGATAAAGTGGATTTCACATTGATAGCCACCTTCCGACGTAGATGCCTCTTAGATATTAGTTTAGTATTAGACATTATTATCACCTCCTAATATTATACCCACCTTTTAATGCAGTATAGAGAGATAAACGGATTGAAGAATACGTTTTTGCACAAGAGCAGATCTGAAGCAGCTGACCTAAAAAATATATACTAATTATAATTAACCACCGTTCTGTTGCTCACAGATATTCAGTAATAAATAGGTAATTAACGAATAAATATCGGTGACCTAAATGGAAATTTTGGACCCATACGCAAATCTTACCGGGGGTCCTTTAATGGTTTTCAAAATATGGTTGATATGCGAGCGTTAAAAAATTATTTTTAAGTTACGTATGTTTTTCTGAAATTTAAATGTTTAGAAAGTGATTTTCAAACACAAAATTTTGAACTAAAAGTTTTACCGGTCGTGAAAACGGAATACAAACTGTAAACCCTCTCAACCACAACAAAAAACATACCTTATAATGTTATAATATTCAAATAGAAACATTTTAATATTTTCTTTGGCGTTTATAAACCTACTTTCTGCCCAAGTGCTTTTTAATGCAGGTATGTGCCAATTTTGGCGTTCATAGTCTCTGTGAAATTAAAACCTGGACAAATAAGCGACGCCAGTTATTTATAGCGCTGACAAATTCGGGCAAGTAACGCGAAATAACTATTTGCATTCCATTACAGTAATAAAATTATGTTTTCTAGTCACCCTCAATAGGTTCTTACATTTTGATGTTTAACCAACATATATTAAACGTATATTAAACTAATCAGGCCATTTTAAAATAAGCAAAATTAAGGGAACGAAGAAGCTAGTTTTCGTTTAATTTTCATTTGTGTAATGTGTAGCAACAAAATTAATACAAATAATGTACTAACCTTATGTCCAATGATGGTGTGGCAAAAAGTTGAAAAACAGAAGAAACGCAAATCACCAACGACAAAATAACAAACTAAAAAAATCATCCACACAATGTAAACATGTAATGGCGAACTGTTGCTGCCAAGTCTGCCGTGCTGCGCGCGTTGCACGTTTTCAGTCACGAGGTCTACACAAAGCCAATGACAACGGAGCTCAGTCGGTTTCATACGATCACAGTACCGAGTTTGTCCGTTCTAATTTTGTGCGGTAAATTTTAAATGCATAAACTCCGTAAAGATGTTCGACTGATTTGCACAATGCAAAAATATTAAATTCAAGATATAAACTATAAAAAATCTAATAAAAAGAATGGATGTTTTCAAACAATTCATAAAAGTGACTTAATTCCGAGCTTAATTGTATCGGTTTCCACTATTAGATTATAATATATTTATAAAAGTATTGTTTTGTAATCGTATATACATTCTATAAACGTATAACATACGTATTTAGTTTTAGATTATTTACACGTTAACAATGAATCGTTTATTAAACCTATATAATATTACAAAACATCAAAAATGGCACTATGTATTTTAAGTTTTTAGACAACGTTCTTATCCCAAGTATAATAAACGTTTCACTTCCACGTTTATTATATGAAATAATTTATGAAAACGTATATATTGCATTCGATACATACGTTTAAAAATTATAAATTTAATCGTCTAAAATCGTTTTACATTAAACTTAATTTATACGGAAAACGTTCACTCAATACGTTTAATAAATTAATTATATGCGTTTTTAATTATAAACGTTTCAGATATACGTTTACGTGATATACTTTACCAAAAATATAGCATCGTTATGTTTATTAAACGTTTATTATACCATCGTGTGTTGCCTGGGAAAATCATTAATTGATTTATCATTGTTTTTGACTCTATGACCATTGTTTTTGTGATCATGGCTAATTGATAATCGCACGTCTTAAGGTACGTTTTGCTTGGAGCGACTATTGCGATAATCGTATTGCGATAATCGCAGAGCGATAGTAGCGTGACGATCATCGCGGAGCACTGCTTAGTATGTTCCGTTATTGTTTCGTTTTCCTTCGAGCGACCATCGCTAGAGTCGCTAGCGGTCATCGCGGACGTCTGGTCCTAGAGCAGATATAATCGCCAGTCGCGAGCGATCATTGAATTGGGGTACATGTGTGCTCGTAGTTAAATCATGTCCCAGCCAAAACTTAATTTTACTGCCGAAGAAGACGAGAAATTAATTGAAGCAGTAGCAACACATCCAGCTGTGTATGACGTGAAGCACGCCCTCTACAAAGATCAACGTGCCAAAGATAATATATGGGTAGTAATCGCAGGAGAAGTGGATAGATCAGGTATGTACAAAATGTTCTCATAAAATATATTCAAAAAGTCACTCAACAAACCTAACCTAAAAATACATTTTTTAAATCTGAACCACAGAGTATAATATTATTATTATATAGTTAGGTTACTCTGTGTCTAAACACAGTATTTATTATTATGCTGTGTCTGTGCTGTAAACTGTGGCATCTTGCCAACTGACGTTCCCCTCGTTCAAGAAGTATGAGGCGTACGTGTTCCTTACCGTAAAGCCTTCTACATTAGCGTAACCACCAATTCTTCCAAAACGAATGAGATTGTTTGTAGGTAGGTCCTGTGTTGGGTCGACTTCGTAGTTGGCGCGTCCTGTTTTCGAGAGATAACCTTCCCTCAACATGTTGTGCAGACAACAACATACAACAATCACATCATCAACACGTTTAGGATTTATACTGATTGGAGTATAAAATATACGGAAAACTTGAGCAAGAATACCAAATGCGTTTTCTGACGTTCGGCGGGCACGGCTCAGTCTGTAATTGAACACAGATTTCTCATTGCTACCAATAGCATCTTCTCGTCGGTATGGTTTCATCATGTTTGGGTGTAACCTGAACGCCTCATCTCCGACGAACACATGCGGTAACACAAGGTCAGAGTTCTGGAGCTGCCTTGGAGGTGGTAGTAGGGTACCAGCGTAAAACTTACGGCCCAAATTTGATTTTTCAAATATACCGCTATCTCCCTCTTTGCCGAATGAGCCAACATCAATGTATATAAATTTACAGTTAGCGACAGCTAAAAGTACGATAGAGAAGAATCCTTTGAAATTGTAATACAGAGATGCTGCTTTATCAGGGCACCTGATTCGTATGTGTTTGCCATCAATTGCTCCAACACAGTTTGGGAAATTCCATCTGTCATAAAATCCTTAGCCTTGTTTTTCAAATCTTTTGTAGAAAGATGCGGTAGGAATAATGGTGCAGGCTTCTCCTTGATTACAGTTAGGGTTTCTTTCAGTATACAACTGATTTCGCTAACTGATATCCGGAATTGAAATTGTAACGAGTGATAAGACTCGCCAGTTGCCAGGAACCTGTAAAAGAAAAATATTGCGGTGTAGTCATTATTATTTGAATGAAAAATTAGGTTAGGTTTAAACGCTTACGTATAACTTTGAGCCAGGTGTGCTAGACACCTATTGTTTCTAGCATTCGATTTCTCTTGGTTTATGTTGTTTCTATAAATCACAGTATGGAACCTTTGGTATAAAACTACGAAAACACAACGTTTTGCCACTAAATACCAAAACACAATTTTGTTTGTTTTGTTTTAGTTTTCATCATCTCCTGGTGATGCTAACATGGAGAGCAAAATTGTGTTTTGCTATTTAGGGGACCAAAAGGGCTATCTTTTTATTTTTTTACTTTTAAAAGAAGCCGATCTTTATGCATAAATGAATAGCTTGGTCATGACTATTTATTTTGACGATGCGATATACAGGGTATCCCATTAAAAATAGCCGAGGATTTTGAGGTTGATTTGGTACCACGAACACAATAAGTGTGAAAATTGTCGTTCGTGGTACCAAATAAAACATTTAAACCAAGAGAAGTCGATTCGGTGGAAAATGCAGATCTCTAGCTCACCTGGTTCAGAAGTTACTTTTTGTTAACAGTTGGCGACTGCAAAAAGCGGTGGAAAAACATAAAGGACACGTTTGACAGAAAAAACCGAGAAATAAAAAAAACTGGTTCTAAGGCACCTCCGTTCAAGAAAGAGAAAACATGGGCGTTGCAAGAAAGGTTGTCATTCCTTCGCACATTAGATGACGAGCGTAAGTAAATTCCAACAAAAGCAAGCGCTTCAAGCGGTGTTTACAAAGTTCAGTTTTTTTAGTTCTTTCAAAAAAATTTAATTTCAGTTAGGTTTTTGTTTTCAGAACTTTTTCCAACATAGTTGAAGATTCTGAAGCGACTGATGAAATAGACATTGAGCCTGAAAACACAGGTGTGTCTCAGCAGGAAACACATGTAGCCATTAGCTGGCCATAGACACACGTTTAAAACTGCCACGAATGTAGTACATCCGTGCAGGTTTTGAACGTGTGCATATGCGCAGCCATAAGTTGGGCATAGACACGCGTTCAAAACTTCAACGAAAAACTACATTCGTGGCGGTTTTAAACGTGTGTCTATGGCCAGCTAATCTCACAACTCAACCACAAGCCACTTCATCGGCTGGAAGTGGAACGCACCGCAGCAAGTCACCCGAAAACAAGAAGAAAATGAATTATCGAGAAAAAATTTGTTTTGCTATTGAGAAAAGGGCAAAAGAGAGGGATTCCATGATGAAGGAGTTATTGGCAAAGGAAGATGAATCAGATGACATCAGTCTATTTTTCAAAGCATCGCTAAAACTGTGCTGAAATTTCCACCACATTTACAACAGCGTGCTAAGCTAGACACTTTACAATTGGTTTCCCGTATTCAAACGGATATGTGGTCATCACATTTGGGGACTTATACAACCGAACATGCTTTCTTCTCCATCACCGTGTTCAACCAGTACATACTCTGATATTAGTAGACCGCCGTCTACAAGCAAGCAAACGGATATGTGGTCATCACATCCGGGGACTTGTGCAAGTAGACAACCGAACATGCCTCCTTCTGCATCACCGTGTTCAACCAGTACATACTCTGATATTAGTAGACCGTCATCTATAGGCAATCAAAGTGAGTTATGCAGTGAAGTAGCTTTACCTCGACCTTCACCAGAACACTATTCTCAGCACTCTGCTGATATCCAGAATATTTTGAAATCTGCTGTTAACATGAGTGCTCAATTCTTCACTCCTATTTTACAAAATAGGCATTTTGTATATATCTTGTTTATTTGTAATAAAATGTGTATTTGAAAAAAATGTATCCATATTTTTTCCATTTTCCTCGTAATTGAAGAGGTAAATTGAAGAAACTTCATATTAGACGAGCTTTTTTATATGAAATGAAATGAGCATATATTGCAAATACTGATATAACTACGTAGGTACCTACAAGGTTAGAGCAAGTTTCTCCTCTGCTTTGATTGGGTAAAGATTACAGTTCGTAGACAACTTCTTAATGTCCTCTTGAATTAAACTTAACACAAATTCAAACTGAGTTTTAGAAAGTCTGAAAAACTCCGAAATCTTTTTGTCGTCACCATACAAGTGATTTGTAATCAATACTTTGAAGTATCCTTCATCCCTTCTCCTTTTAAAGATGGGATGTTTAGGAAGTCTTGGCAAACTTAACATTTCTAACATGTTTCATCGTCAATTTCTTCCAGCAAAAGGTATTTCAACAACAATGTTTTTTTAAGTTTTTGTTACACTCATCGCGGCACTCACACTGTCCACAACAAAAGTTATCAGCCTACTGACCAGAGACAGGTTATTTTTGGATACTGCTAACAGAATAGTCGCTTCAAGCAAAACGCTCCGGCTGGCGATCAGCGCTAACGATTATCGGCCCGCGATTATCGCTCTGCGTTCATCGCAATAGTCGCTCCAAGCAAAACCTACCTTTAATGACAACCAAAACCCCTTGATGAGCATTTTAAGGTAAACGGTTGCTTTTAGGCTTAATAACTAAGAGTACATTATTTTTGTGCTTTTTAATTCTCTTTCAGATAATAACCTAAAATTTCAAAAAATATTACAGATAACGAAGTTATAATTAAAACAAGTTTCAAAGATTGGTAAACTGCTTCTTACAGTCGTCTAATTTATGAAAAAAAAATTTTTTAGTGCAGTGCATAGTAGTAACCACGTATACCAAAATTCAAATCGATATCTCTACATTTGTGGAAATTCACAAAAAAATAAAAAATAAAAAATTGAACTTCAATGTCCTATAACTTCTTACTGAAGGGACTTGTACTAAGGTATATTAGGTTTAATCGATTTATTGTAACGTAAAGGAATCTATGGCTAATCGGTGCCCAATGTATGTTTTGATCATAGGAAATTAATGAGTGCGACAAGGAAGACATAAACAATATCAAGTAAAAATGTGAGAATGAATATAGAGGAGGCCTTTGGCGATATTCAAAACTAGTTGTACAAATTACTATTCTTTGTACAATCAATTTTTGGACTTTGATACGTTGCCTGCAGAGTTACAACTATGGAAACAAAAGTGGATTCAGCAGCCTGAAGTTGATAGCCCGAATAATGCCGTCGAAGCATTATCACAATGTAATCAATCTGTCTTTCCAAATATGTACCTACATTCTTTTAAAAATTCTTGCCACATTACCTCTACCAACAGCTACAGCAGAGAGATAATTTTCAACGCTCAGACCACGCTTTGTGGCTCAGACGCCTAAAAAGTTATTTGCGGAATTCAACTGGTCAAGAGCGGCCAACTGGTCTTGCGCCATGAGTGTCCATAGAAACATAACAATTGACAGAAGAGGTGCTAAATCAATTTGTAAAAGAAAAACACAGACCTGTGAAGTTTTTGCTGTAATTAAGTAATTACGAATACCAATGTCTGATTTTTGAAAATAAATTAAATAAAATGTGTTTACAAATTTTTTGTATGTGTATCTAGGACGAAAAGCTTAACATTCTCAGACTCCTGTGTTGGCATTCGCCTCGCCCAACAATATTCACAGTTGTCCGGGAATGTTACGCTTTTCGTCCTAAATACACATGTACTATTTTTGACTGTTGCTATCTAATATTGAAAGGCAAGTGTGTAAGGTTTTAATCCAAATGGGTTGGTTTTTTGGTAAAGCATGAGTCACATAAAGGCTGCTTACCAGCTGCTGCTGACCAGCGGCTGGCAGTAGCACCAGCAAGCAGCGGCTGGCAGGCTGGTCACACTGTCGGCTGCTACTCGCCAGTTTTTACTAGCAAGAAGCGGCCGGTACCACTTTTTTTTGAACTTTTTAACCTTATTCAGTTCTTTTCGATAGGTGTCCCGTAAACTTTTAATTTTTTTTTAATCGACTCAAGTGTACCTGGAATTCCTGCAGTTTTTAAGTCTTCTAAAAGGTTATTGTACGATACCTCTTGTACGGATTTGGGGCAAAGTGAAATGTTTGTAGCGGGGCAATTTGAAATTCACTTCACTTTGCTCCAGACAATTTAACATACCTAACTTAATTAATATAGGTATGTATTGTTTTAGATTGATAATGAGGACCTACAAAAGAAATACAAACCAATAACAATGGACTGTGGAAGCTATGAAATCTGCAGTAAATGCTGTTCAGTCGGGCACCCTCAGTCAAAACCAAGCTGCAATAGTCCTGTTGCCAGCCTACACAGAAGAATTCAAAGTGGACAAACTGAAGTGCAAGCATCAACGCAAAAATTGGAAAGATTCACTCCTGTTTTTAATGCTGAGCAAGAAGTCGCTTTGGTCAATCACATTCTGCAGATTGAAGAACGTTTTTTTGGGTTGTCTATGCAAGAACTTCGCGGTTTAGTATATCAATATGCTGAACTAAATAACTAACAAGGCGACCGCATTGGCTGGGCAAGATTGGATCCGTTGTTTTTTAAAAAGACATCCAGGACTTTCAATAAGAACCCCTGAGAATACATCGGCAGCATGTCCTGCGGGATTTAATAGTTTCCTTAGAAGCTTATTTTAATCTTTTGGGTTCCTTAATTGATCAATATATATTTCCTGGAAGCAGAATCTATAATTGCGATGAGACTGATATTACAATAAATAAACCAATAAAAAATAATATCTTTGAAAGGAAAGAAACAGGTTGGTATATTCACTTAAAGAATAAGAAGAAGATTGCCACTTGCGTTGTTTGTTCGATTTCTCGATATTGCCGGCATAAATTCGGAAGTGGTGTTTCGAGCAAATAATCCGGTATCGTCAAAAAAAGAAGCCATTTTCTTTCAAACCTTAAATTTGCATAGTTGGAAGATCACATGAAGATAGGGTACTGCTAAAATGCTTCCAAAGGATATTCAGTTGTTTCTTGTCAAGTATAAAGTGAAACAGAGGTGTCAAGTGTCAACTAGAACCAACGAAAAACGTTTTGGACCATGTCATTTGTGTGGTGCACATATAAATAATAAAAATACTACTTCGTACTGTAACAAATACATTTGTTTTGTAAAAATCATAGTGAAAAGGTGACTAAATGCAATTCTTGTAAAGACTCTTCCATGGATGTTGATTAAAGAAAACGTTATTAGATTTAGGGCCGGTTGCAGAAAGCAATGTTAAGTCTGGTGTTAGCTATAATCGCGTCAAAGTGAACAAAAACGAATCAAATCTCAACTGCTTATGGTAACTAATACATTAGTAAACAAAATTTGATGCGATTTTGTTCACTTTGACGCGATGTTAGCTAACACCAGACTTAACATTGCTTTCTGCAACCGGCCCTAAGTATATTATCATTTGTTTGTTAATTTGGGTTACATTATTCCTCAAGAAATTCTGTTGGTTTAATTTTTCTCTAATTTTTTTAATTTTTATTGAAATTTTCTTTAGTACATTTCAAATAACGAATTTCGTTAAAGTCTAAATTGTTTTTTTTGTCACATATATTAAAATAAAAATCATAATATAGTAAAAAATATATATATAATTCGGGCGGTATTAAATACCGTGCGCGTCTGCTCAAGGGTTAAATTGCACAAATTGCGACTGGCCGGAGTGGACGTCGAAGAAAAGCATACGAAAAATGTGGGGAAGCGGAAGACACCACACACAGATTAGCCTGACCGGGGGCAGTAAACTGACAACAGGAATACAATGGAAACGAAGGAGCCACGGACAACCGGCAACGCCGCGGACATTCCAGCAGCAGTCGGCCCCGCCCTGGGCTTCACATCACGAGTAGCTCATAGGAGTAAAATTATAGTACCTATAGTCAAATATTTTATTTGTTCCTCACTTGTAAACATCAATTTATCAAGTCACTGTATTCACCTTGAAAATGTTTCTTAACTGGCTAGCCAGTAAAAAATTTACTGGCTAGCCAGTTATATTTTACGAGCGTGCTGATAGATAAATGATAGCGTGCAAAGCCAGAGTTGTCTTCCTTAGTATGTGTCATATTGATGAATTTAGTTGCTTGTCAGTTTGACATTTTGAATAAATGGTAAATTTCTAGTTATTTACAAGTGAGAAACAAATAAAATATTCAACAAAACACACCAGGTAACCATTTTTACTGGCTCAAGGATATGACAGGCTCGCCTAAAGGCTCGCCAGTCATCCCAATCCTATCGCCAGTAAAAACTGTTTACCTGGCTTGTAATGTTAAATACTATTGGATCCATGACGTCACTAAATTCCCCAAGACCTAGGGATTTTAAATTTGTATGTCAATTCCGTCACTGCTGTCGGCCAGCTGCTATTATCTTTGGGCCATTTGCGTTTGTTTATGAGTGTACATTTTGCAGCAAGGAAACAAATAGGGTGAATGTACCTGTTGCTCGGCCGCCACCATTTCTCGGCCATTTCAACAAACATTTGAATGTAACAAGAATATTTCGTACGTAATTAAGAACATCAGTGTGTTACAGTGTTCTATAATATTTCCGGATTGTTTGATAGGAAGTGCGCAGCCGTGCGGCAAAACACTAAACTAAACAAAAATATCTAAAATGGCCACCACTCCGTTTTATGAATACCAGCTTGAATGTGTCTGTTTTATTTAGTGGCGGGAACCTTCAGAAATAGTAAGTATTTTATCTAATTCTCGGTTTAATGCATGTTCAATTACATCAGCATGGAGGTTATAGATGAAATATTATATTTTAATCGTTAAAATATTGAAAAACACACGTTTTGCAAAAGAATTGGGGTGGCCGGCTAATTGGTTTACTAAAACTCCTATAGACCTTTTCTCGGCCAGAGTGGCCGAGAAGTGGTTTGCGTTGATGGTAATTTCTGTCCTTATTCAACCTATTTAACGTTACATATATGTTATATCTTGTTTTCAATCACTGCCGAATATTTTCAGAAGTAATACTATAAGTACTTCGATATTATCGGGTTATATGTCGATAACTTGTTGCACAATAATATAAGAGTGTCAGTTTGACAGGTTAAATAATCCGACCGCGTCAGCGGGAGGATTATTCTGTCAAACTGACACGATTTGTTATTGTGCAGGAAGTTTGAGACGTATAACCTGTTCGAAGTACGCATTGTATTCGATTTGATTATTTTGTGAGTACATTTTAATATTAGGAACAAATAAATATTTTATTGGCAGCTCGATTTGTTTGAATTAACCTAGCTGAAAGTCATCTCCATGAAAACAACATCAAGTTGACAAAAGTTATGTATTGCGTTGCCTAGTGAAGTTACTATAGTATAATCGATTTTGTATAATCGAAATTATACAAGATAACTTAACTAAATCCAGCCTTTTGATTGGTTGAAATCTCTACGAATAAAATAATCATTAGAATAGAAACCAGTTTGCGGCCGTCATATAATGCAAAACAGGTTAAAATACGAAAAATATAAATTTAAGGAAGCTCGGGTGGCCGACAACTGGGTTTTTCTCGGCCACTTAATTTTTCATATCGCTATAAGGAAGATCAAGGTGGCCGACAACTGGCTTTTTGTCGTCCACTTAATTTTTTCATAACAACAATTTAAAATATTTGTTGTTTTCAATATTTTCAGATGCCAGCTCAAAGGAAAATACAAAAAAAATCTCTTTCAAAGAGAAAATTATTTTCATATTCTGAAGAGTCCTTGAAAGAGGCACTTCATTTAATACGATCTGGTCAAGTTTCCATTAGAGAGGCCAGTCGGCAATTCAGAGTACCAAGAGCTACCCTCCAAGACAGGATACATGGCAGACGAGGTGACGCTCTAAAAAAACGGGCCCTCAGCCTATCATGACTTTGGAAAGCGAAAATCGGATTGCCGATTGGGCAATAAACATTGCTAAATGCGGTTTTTCGATTAAAAAAGAACATTTAATTGACACGGTCACGAAAATTGCTCGAGAAACAGGGAAACTTGATCAATTTGTCAACCATAAACCAGGTATCAGTGGTATAAAAATTTTCTGAAACGTCATCCGGAAATATCCGTTCGAGAAGCTGAAGGAATTAATAGATCAAGAGCTGTAGTGACAGAAGAATTTATAAGGTCGTGGTTTAGAGACCTCAATGAATTTCTTGACAAGAAAAACTGCAAAGGAATTATGGAAAATCCTAATAGAATATTTAATGGTGACGAATCGGGTTTCGCCTTGTGCCCCAAATCAGACAAGGTGCTTGCGCCGCGTGGATGGAAAAACTTGTACCAAATAAAAACAGGAAACGACAAAGAAAATATAACAGTTCTTATAGTTTTCAATGCCAGCGGAAATATATGCCCACCCCTAGTTATCTTTCTGTATGTAAGACCCCCAAAAGCATTGGTGAAAAAAATGCCCGATAATTGGATTCTTGCTAAATCCTACTCCGGCTGGATGCGGAGTGACGTATTCTTTGGATATATATCTAACGATTTCAATAAATGGTTGGATGATAATGAAATTCAGAGACCTATAATATTATTTATAGATGGACATAAAAGTCATATGACATTACCCTTGAGCCAATTTTGTGAAAAAAATGGCATAATCTTCTATGCTCTACCACCGAAAACCACCCACATACTTTAGCCGGCAGACGTGAGCGTCTTCCGGCCACTGAAGCAAGAATGAAGAAACACTGTCCGAAAATGGCAAAGCAAACCGGAAAATGCCAATTCCGTTGTCAACAAAATCAATTTTTGTTCAGTTTTCCAAGAACTTTAGAATTGACAAATATGGTAGAGTGCATTAAAAACGGGGTTCGAAAATGTGGCCTCTTTCCGCTAAACCCCAACAATGTGGATTACACTAAATGTGTTAAAAACACGTTAGAAAAACAACACACAACAAAAGATAAGACTGACAAAACCCTTTCAGCCAAAGATTTTAGATCTGCAGAAAAAGTGATTAAGGCGATCGAAGATCGCCTGTATGAGTATGGTGTAAACGTTCAAGTGATTATCAACGAAATAAAATACCTTGAAAAGAATGTCAACACACCCACATATTTAAATGATAATTTTGAACTTTTTGAAAATGCCAACATACTCACAGAATTGGATGACAATCTTGAACTTCCTAATAATCTCAATTCGTCCATAGATTTGAGCGATACAAATAATAGAATAATTGAATCAGCAGTTGACGTCGGTTTAATAATCTCCATGGATGTTTTTTTTTTTTTCGTTTTTTATAAGTATAGCCAGCTCAGCGTTATTTCGCTATACATGGCTGTTATAACTACGTATATTAGGGTGTCAGTAAGTTAGTTAACGGCTATAGCCTCACTACAATGTTTAGTTTTGTAATATAACTTCGCTAGATTGTTTCACTGATTTCTCACGGTCACACTGTTTTAGCTAATCACTATTGTCAGAGCTACTTTGAGATGAGAGAAGTGTATCCTGAGGAAGTCTTCTTTTGAGTCTAATATGTATACCTCTTCTTCCAGTGTTATACGTTCTCGCGCCAGTGCACTTGTTTATGTTATTGAAGTACTTTTTAGCAACGTCTTTGGTGAATTCTTGTATTGTCGGTAGACTGGCTTCACGATGTAGCTGAGTATTTCGTATGTACCACGGTGCATCAAAGATAATCCTTAGTACTTTATTCTGAAATGTTTGCAGCTTTTTTAACTGTGTATTGGATGCTGCTGCCCAGACTTGGCAGGCGTACGTGATTATCGGTCTTAAAATGGATTCATAAATCAGAATACCACACTCCTGTTTCAGCGTCGATTTTCTGTTGAGAATTGGATACAACATTCCGAGTCTTACGTATCCTTGATTTAATTTCTTATTAATGTGAGTGGACCATGTAAGTTTTTTGTCTAAATAAACTCCCAGGTACTTGACGGTGCTATCTGCTGGGTTCCATTCGATTTGTTGACCAAGGAGAGTGATGTTGGGTGGTATAATTGGTCTTCGCAAAGTAAAAATTTTTGTTTCACATTTAGTGGGGTTTATGTTAATACACCATCTTTTGAGCCAGTTGCTGAGTTGATCGGCGCTATTTTGAAGTTGCTGAGTTGCTGAGCGTATATCGTGGTGTTGTGTTAATAGAACTGTATCGTCAGCATACATGGCAACAGTTGAGTTGGGAGGCTCCGGTAAATCGTGTACGAATATATTAAATAATATAGGACCCAGTATAGATCCTTGCGGAACCCCGGCACTAATCTTCCTGCTCGCTGACAAGGTAGAGCCAATTCTTGCAACAAAAGTGCGATCTGTGAGAAATGACTTGATGATGCACAGTATATAATCGGGAACATTAGCCTTAACCATTTTATATAGGAGTCCGTCAATCCAAACGCGGTCAAACGCCTGAGCGATGTCAAGAAATACTGCTGCTATGTGTAGCTTGTTTTCAAATCCGATTTCAATTAGCTCTGATATGCGGGACAATTGTTGCACAGTTGAATGTTCTTTTCGGAATCCGTATTGAAATGTCGGCAGTATTTGGTTTTCTGTTAGAAATTGAGTGAGTCGAAAGAGGATGGTCTTTTCTAATAATTTTGAGATTGTAGGAAGAAGACTAATAGGTCGGTAATTCTTCGGATGTTTATGGTTTTTTCCAGGTTTAGGAAAGAGGAGCACGTGTGCGTGTTTCCAGGTATTTGGGAAGTATCCAATTCTTAAACAGGCATTGAACAAGATGGTGATGTAGGTTGTCGCTTTTATGGGAAAATTTTTTAGGACTACATTTGGAATAAGGTCATGTCCAGGAGATTTTTTTAATGGAAGTTTGTTAATATAAGATATAATTTCCGTCGGTGTAGTGGGAACTATTAACCCTGGATTGTTTGGGAAAGTAGTATTTATTTCGGATATAAGTTCCTCAGCAAATTCTTTGTTGTCACCGGAAATTCGTGTAACGAATGTATTTTCAAGCTGGTTTCCAAAGAGGTCGGCTTTTTCTTGATCTGAGGCATATGTTTGACTATTAATTTTAATAATAGGAATTTGGGGGTGCTGTTTCAGTATTCTTCTTGTCGCTTGCCACATTGTAGGATCCCTAGGTTGTAAGTCACCGATGTAATGTCTGTACGTGTTTATTCTGTATGCATCTAAGGCAAATTTAACTTCGCGAGTTGCCCTGTTTAATTGAGTTTTTATTAGAGGATCTCTTGTTCTGCTCCAAATTCGTCTCAATTTGTTTTTATTATTTATGAGAGTCAAGATGTGATCTGGGGGATTTAGGTAATTCCTTTTAAGTTTTTCCTGAATTGTAGTGGCCTGATTTATTGCTACAATTATTGAATTGTTAAGTTTAGTTATAGCATCATCAATGTCTTCATTTGATTCAATCGATGTTGGGCAGGTTATAGTTTGCGTCAGCACTTCTTTAAAAAGATTCCAATTTACGTGACCATTTATCAGTCTAGGTAAAGTCTGATTACTCATTGGAGAGTCGTTAAAAGTTATTAAAACCGGTAGGTGATCAGATTCTAGTTCCGTTAATACTACTTGTGATATTGGAGAGCAGAAGTTTTTAAGAAGGCAGATGTCCAATATGTCTGGGCGGTGTTCTCTCCGGAAGGGATAGTGTGTTGGTTCAGTCGGTGTGGAAATCTGAATTGCGTGATCTGATATAAATGTGTGTAGCCTGTTACCATTTGGGTTGTTGCTATTACAGCCCCAGAGAATGTTCTTCGAGTTAAAGTCACCGATAGCCAGCGTTGGAGTGTTGCTTTGGAAAAGCGTTGTAATGTCCGATTCTTGAAGTCGCTGTTTAGGTTGTTTATAAACTGCAATAATGTTAATTCTATTTCTGTTCTTTAGGTCTAGCTGAATTGCCACTGCTTCGAGATTGATTAATGTCGGTAGCTCGTATGGATGAGCACTTAAAGAGCGTTTTATTATAATTGCGACACCTCCAGAAGCAAAATGGGTCGTGCGGTCTTGGCGATACACAATGTACTAAGGTATTTTGAACAACTCCCGTTCTGCTAAATGCGTTTCAGTTACAACCAGGATATCTATTTTATGCCTGGCTAGGAAGGCAATAATTAGGGATCTTTGTTTATGTAGTCCATTGGCATTGTAGTTTGCAATGATGAGATTGGATAAGTCATGGGGTGAATTATTATTTGCCATTAAGAAGGGAAGGAATGATTGAGAAAATGAACGATTTGATTTGTTCGTGATAAGGGGTTAGTAAATCCCAAACTGATTGGATTAGATTGGCGATAGATGGAGAACTTGAGGGATTAGGAGTAGGATGTTGAGAATCATTGGTAAGTGTGGGTTTTCCTGCTGCATGTGCGTATGTGGTAGTTGGTGTTACGTATTTATAAAAGTTAGTTGTTGTTGTGGTAGCACGTTGGGTGGGTGTTATCTTTCTGTTTGAAGTAACGTAGTATTGACAGCCTCTGTAATTAGCAGGGTGTTCTCCGCCGCAATTCACACATCTTGGTTTTTCTGATGGGGTTTTAGAACATTGTTTGTAATGGTGCATTCCAGAACACTTAACACATCCAGCCGGGAGATGGCAATAATTTTTGGTATGTCCCAGCCGCTGACAATTAGTGCACTGGGGCGTATCTCTGCTGCTGCGACGAGGCTCAACACTGATTATGCAGTAACACACATTGGTTAGTTTAAAAATTTCTTTAGCTTTATCGGTTTTTGTTAGTTCAACTGCGCATATGGGGATTGGTTTTTTATCTTTTTGTAATCTCGTAACTTTAAGCACTGGGAATTCTTTTGAAGAAAGATCGTCTTGTATTTCTTTGGTTGTTAAGGAGATAGGAACGTTTCTGAGTATAACTGATAAATTTGAATTTTCGGGATTTCGAAAAGTATAATATGTAATTTTGTCTTTGTTTTTATCATAGAACTCAGTTAGCAAACGGTAGTCAGCAATGTCTGTTAAGCTAATACGCAATTGAGTTCCATGATTAGTTATTGTGAACTCTTTCTTTATTGTGGATTTAATGTCTGTAACTACAGCTTGATAATTGTTAGCACCTTGAAGAAATATCGGAGGTATTTTTCGGGATTTAGCGGGTGATTTTTCTGAATCTGTACTAGTGGTATCTTTAGCAGGGTCAATGTGGGCAGGGAGATAATATTTATTATTGGCAAGAAGTTCAGTGCTATCGAAAGAGTATTTCTTATTCTGATTATCTGTGGATGGGGAGCTTATTGTTCGTTTATTTCCGTTAATGTTAGTATTAGTGATAGCTGTTAATTGTACACCTTCCATAGGAATACTTGTGTTAAAAACTAACGTTGGTTCTTTGATAAACGCGGTATTCATTTTACTGCGGATAGGTCCAACAAAACAAAATTTATACAAAAGTTTATGTGTGCGGCCTGGCGTAGCCAGTGCTTAGCCGCATTGGCGAATCAATTCCTCAGTACCGGTATAGCAATTATTGCAACAATAGGTAAATAATAAATAATAAATAAAACCTGGTTTGAAATGATGGTGATAACACACAATTTAAACTATTTCACATGGAGCGCACAGATTATGTCCACTCGCGAACGTGGCTCGATGTGAACCTCCATGGATGATGTGAATGTCTTACCTGTAGTTTTTTTAAATCAAACGAATTATGACCACGCTTCTGATATACAAACAGATTATTCGTTTCAGCTCCAAACTTACAACACAGCTCAGAAAACCCCTGCAAAAGAACTGTTTCATGACCATACTTCTGACGTACAATTAGAAGACAAGTCTTCTTCGTCTGAACCTCAAACCCATAGTGTAGCACAGAAAACTCCTGAAAAACAAAGGGCTCATGACCACACTTCTAACATACAATTAGAAGATGAGCCTTCTTCGTCTGAACCCCAAACCCATAGTGTAGCACAGAAAACTCCTGAAAAACAAAGGGCTCATGACCACACTTCTAACATACAATTAGAAGATGAGCCTTCTTCGTCTGAACCCCAAACCCATAGTGTAGCACAGAAAACTCCTGAAAAACAAAGGGCTCATGACCACACTTCTAACATACAATTAGAAGATGAGCCTTCTTCGTCTGAACCCCAAACCCATAGTGTAGCACAGAAAACTCCTGAAAAACAAAGGGCTCATGACCACACTTCTAATGTACAATTAGAAGATGAGCCTTCTTCGTCTGTACCCCAAATCCATAATGCAGCACAGAAAACTCCTGAAAAACTAAGGGATCCCGACTACACTTTTAACGTACAATTAGATGTGCCTTCTTCGTCTGAACCCCAGACCCATGATATAGTCCATAAAACGCCCGATAAAGTAATGGCTAAAGAATCTCTAGATGAAGTAGCGGGAACGTCTCATACATCTCCTACTACTCCTTTTACACGGCATTTGACTTTCCCAACCCCAATTGATCAAGCAGAAAATTCTAAAAGAAAAGAAAAATTGCCAAGTGCAATTTCTTGCCGGGAGTGGAGAAAATACTACGAGAAAAAGGATGAGGAGAAGAAAAAGAAAATAGAAAATGTCCGGAAGAGAAAAGAACTGAGAGAACTGAACCAAGGTATTGTGCAACGAACAAAAAGACGAAAGAAAGTGAGCATCAATAAGAAAAAGTATAATGAAGTTAAAAAGAATATTAATTATGATATTGAAGAAAAAGAGAGACTCAGATGTTCTCTCTGTGAATATTAACTTTACAGTGAAACAGAAGAGGATTCTGAAAAAAATATTGATTTCGACCATTGCCCAAGATGGTACCACTTACGATGTACTGAATTTGCCGAATATGCATACGTTGAAAGTAAAGAATACAAATGTGATTTATGCAAAGATTGAAATAACTTTCCTACCAGAGTTTTACCTGTAAAATTTTTTTTTTTTAATAAATAAATACTATTATAAAAAGAGTTGGACTATTTTATTCATTCATACATCACTACCTACCACCTAAATTCAAGTTTCCCGAACATGGCCGACAAATAGCCGCATGTCGGCCGTGGGGCCGAGAACGGATAAATTAGCGGCCGACAAAAATCGGTAAAATGTGCATTTTCTCGAAAAATATTTTTTTAAATTTTCAACGTTGAGAATATGACGTTTTTGATACATTTTTATACCAAAAGACTATTCAATGTATCTCATTTCATAAATGATATCTCAATAACTTATAACTGTTTACCAGATATGATTACTTTAATCTCGAAATTCAGTTAAAAGGCCACCAACAGGTACAGTCACCCTATGTATAAATGTGATATATGCCCATGAGAATATGGACGAATTTCTGGATTAAATAAACATTTGCGACAATATCATTCTCAAAATACTTGTGTGGAATATGAATGTTTCCATTGCCAGCAAAAGTTTACAAACAAGATCAAGTTGATAGTTAATTTAAAAGTACACCAGAAGAATTTGCGATATAAAACTAAACGTTTGATGTGTTCGTTCATTGTGTGCAATATTAGGTGTTCATCATATGCACATCTCCGAAAGCACCTTACATGTGCGCATAATTTTCACTTGGACGAACAAACACTTAAATTTGCAGAAACAGGTATGTACATATTAAACAAATACTTACTTTTCATAGGGTACTAATAGATATTACAAAATTATAAATATTTTAGAATTTTTGGACTGAAAGAAAAATACAGAAGAAAAAATGAACATTATGTATGTGCAGGATACTGGAACGAAGTTACTTAAAAATGGGAGAAGAACGAATTATTATGCATGCCATCGGTCGTATTCTAAACGAGTTGGAGAAAATAAAGAATTGAAGCGAAAGTCCAAAAATATTGGACCATACAAAATTGGCCGTGCTTGTTCATCAACAATCATTGTTACACAAGTGAGCAATGAATATTGTGTTAAGTTTTATGGTAATCATGCTGGCCATGAATGTGAAATTGGGCGACTGAGACTGAATAATCAGGATAAAAATGTATTAGCAGGTAAATATAATTTTTTGGTATCGTCTAATTTTTTGGACAATATAAATAATAAAACAATCATTATGGGAGACACTGTGACAGTAAAATAAGCAAATATGTTATAGGGAAGCTGTCAGAGGGTGTGTCAGTGCAACGGATTCTCAGTGATATTCGCGAAGAAAAAATTACTGCTTTCAAGAGGATTCATCTTCTGGAAAAAAAGGATCTTCGTAATATTGTGAGATATTTATCTTTAGGGTATTCTACTAAAAGACATGATAATGATGCAGTAAGCGTCAAATTGTGGGTAGAGGAACTAAAACAGGCCAAAGAAAATCCTATCGTATATTATAAAGAACAACAAGAAATTGATTCATTATTTAAAAATGACGTTTGTACTTATTATTATTGAAATAACCAACGGCAATCTGAACTAAACGTTTTATTTAAATAAGTATTACACACTGTATGTACATAAGCGAAAGAACATAGCAACGATAGCAACCGTACCCTTACGAGGACCGCGTTCAAGTGAACAAGTTCTACGCACAACTAAAAAAGTCACTAACTAGAACCTTAGAAAGTTAATTCCACTAGATTTTGAATTATATCTTAACACTTCCTTCCAAAATATAGTTAGCCTAAAACAATTACACCAAGCAGAGCTCGTAATTTTGAAAACCTTACTCGAGCTAATGGTTTAGTCAAAACATCAGCAACTTGATCGTCACCTTGTATATGCTCAACCCTAAGTTCACATGCACTAAATTTCTCACGTATAAAATGAAATTTTACATCAATATGTTTAGAACGCTTATGAAATTCAGGGGTTTTGACAAGTTTGATGGCACTCGCATTGTCTACAAAAAGTGTCGGAGTGTGAATTACTTCGGATACTTCTGAGAGGAGCCGCTTCAGCCAGATGATTTCTTTTACAGCTTCACTAGCAGCTATGTACTCCGCTTCCATAGTTGATAGGACCACACATTTCTGCTTTTGGCTTGACCAGCTGATTGCACTACCATTTTACTTGCAAATCATACCACTTCTTGAACGTCTGGTTTCGACATCCCCAGCGTAGTCTGCATCACTGTATGCTTCCAGTACACCGATTTTGTGGTTCGCCTGGTACAGCAACCCAAATTCCATTGTTCCTTTCAGATACCTGAAGATCCTTTTCACTGCTCCCCTCGAAGCCCTGGGATGGGCCAATGCTTCCGATACCTTGCTAACTGCATACATAATGTCAGGTCTGGTGGCAGAGGGCGTCCCCACTGCATTTGACTCGTCCATCCGAAACCGCTCCAAAATCCTTCTGACATAGGCATTTCGTCCTATAAAAATAGAATTATTATTTAGCCTAACAATTTGTATGCCAACAAAACAGTTCATTTGACCAAAAGTTATTTTAAACTGGTTTTTCAGTTCACACAGAAAATGTTCCAAGTCTGAATTTTTCGAACTAGCTACAAGGCCATCGTCCACATACAATGCAATAATGATTTTAGATTCCCCTGTCTTTTTAATGATCAAACACGGATCAGCAACACTTTGATTAAACTGTAATTTATTTAAAAAGTCCACGAAGCGCTTGTTCCAACACCTGGGGGCCTGCTTTAGTCCATACAAGCTTCGGTTGAGCTTGCAAACACGACCGCTTCCATCATTGAATCCCTCCGGTTGGCTCATATAAACATCTTCCTGAAGTGTTCCATACAGGAACGCCGTCTTCACATGAAACTGCAAAAGTTGTAGGCCTTCCGAAGCTGCAACACTCAGTACAGATCGCACGGTATCGAAACTTACCACAGGGCTGAAAGTTTCTTCATAATCCTGCCCTGCTTTCTGAGCATAGCCTTTTGCAACTAGTCTTGCTTTGTAGCGGTCAACGGATCCATCCGCTTGAAATTTAACACGAAGCACCCATCGACAGCAGTGTCTCCACTAACTCCCACGTGTTATTTTCTTTTATTGAAGCCAGCTCCTCATTCATCGCAGCTTTCCATTGATCTGCTTCGCTGCTCTGCATAGCTGCATCATACGAGCTCGGAGTCGAACACTCTGCAAAATAGACATAATCACGCAAATAGGATGGTTTGTTGATTTTCCGGCGCCCTATTCTTTTCTCCGCTTGTCCTTCTGCTTCGTCACTTGACAATGTTTGAACGGTTTCCTCCAGGGCAGTGGCTTCCTTTACGACAACAGCTTCTTCCAACTCACTGACTCGGCCAAAGGCAAAACTTGGAGCTCTTGTTTTTCTTCATCTTTTACAAGTGACACATGAAGTTTCCTTTTCAAAGGAGTTTCATCCTTGAAGATGACGTCGCGACTGAGAACAACTTTATTTTGTTCTTCTATCCACACTCGATAGCCATCTTTATCGCCACAATAGCCAACAAGTTGTCCAAGAACACCTTTTTTATCCCATTTCTGTCGTTTTTGTTTTGGTATATGTACAAAACACTGCGTACCAAAGATTCGCATATGATTGAACGTCGTACTGCTTTTACCATACCATAGTTCACTAGGCGATTTCCCCTCGACAGATGTTGGACCAGTACGATTAAGTACATGTGCTACTGTATTCACAGCTTCGGCCCATAACTTTATTGGCAAGTCTTTTGCATGGATCATTGAACGTGCACATTCCACTAACGTACGGTTTTCTCGTTCTGCAGCTCCGTTCTGCTCGGGTGTGTATGGCATCGACACTCCAAAGTTAATTCCACTTGATTTTAGAATCCCGCTTACAGTCACATTATCAAATTCTTTTCCACCATCGCTTAATAATTATTTTATTGAATGCCCGGCTGTCTTTGCTTCGTTCACAAAAGTTTTTAAGCATTCCGCAACTTCAGCTTTTGATTTTAAAAAGAACACACGCCTAAACTTTGTGTAATTATCTTTAAAACACAGAAAATACCTCGCACCACCTGGTGATAATTCCTGCATGGGCCCGCAGACATCGGCACTAATTTGTTCACCTGGTGCAGTCGATCTATTTCCCCGGCTTCTGAAGCTTCCACGATGTTGCTTTCCGAGCACACAGCCATTACAGAATTCTTCTTCTGCTGTGATACTGATTCCCTGCTGCTGCAGTAACTTTTGAACGTGTCTTTTGTTTTGATGACACAGCCTTTCATGCCACAATTGCACAGTTTCGGTGGCCGATGCAACAAACACCTCAGCCGATGCCTCTGCTTTACACACGCGTAATTTTAAAATATAAAGTCCCCTCGAAGTTCTATTTCCCACTAATCGCACTATACCCCCTTTCACAAACGTACAGCCATCACGATCAGCCTTAAATGCAAAGCCCTTGTCCATTGTTTTCCCGATTGAAAACAGGTTGCGTCCAATTTTTGGAACGTACCACACGTCTTGCAAATGATTCCTATGCCAGACACCGTTCACCTTCATTTTCACGTTGATGGTACCCTGTCCGTACGCATGAATCACTTCACCGTTCCCCATTTGAACTTCCCGCGGGATTTCAAAAAGTTCGTACGATATGAAGTAGTTCTTATTGTGCGTCATATGCGCTGACGCACCCGAATCCGCAAGCCACTGTTCGCCGTCTGTCACATCTTCGATGCACACGAATGCTTCGCCCGATGGCGCCACTTGCCTATTTGAATTCGATGCACTTCCGGCAGTGCAGTCTTTAGGCACGGGCCCAACGGGCCCGGGCCCGGGGCCCCCAATTTTTTGGGGCCCCCGACGGCCGCATTGGTCAACTAATAATTATGTAATTAATTAATTCATTTAAAAAAAAAATAAAAATTAAAGTTGTGTATTCATTTGATAAATTTAAAGTGGAAGTGTTTATCCCAATTATCGACTCATTAACTCAACTACAGCAGAGATCTGCTGCATATATTGAAGTGAACAATCGGTTTGGCTTTTTATAAGAACCATTAGTCCAAACGAGTTGCACGATAGCTGTAAAAAGTTTGCTGAATATTATCACCTTGATATAAATGGAGAAGAATTAGAAACGGAATGTAAGTATTCATTTAGCGCTGTATTTAGGAACTAACAATGTATATAAAACTGAAGAGACTGATAATTCGCTACTGTATAACAATTTAAGAACTGATAAATTAGAAGAAACATTTCCTAACGTTGCGATATCACTTAGATTTTTTTTGTCATTAATGATCGCTAATTGCAGTGGAGAATGTTCATTTTCTAAGTTAAACAGGATAAAAAACTAACTTCGCAGTACTATGCTACAAGAGAGGCTAAACTCTTTATCATTAATGTGCAATGTGCATAGAAAGCGACATATTGTTGAATTTAAATTTTGAAGATATAATACAGGACTTTGCCCATACCAAATCGAGAAAAAAATCTTTTTTTCACTACCTTCTTTGTAAGTGATCCTTACACTGTCTGATTTGAGGGATGTAGGCTACATTTACAAAAATTGTTACAGTTTCCATGACAATGTACTTACTTCCCTAGAGAAGTGAATTACTTACATCCCGCTTGTATTACAACTGATAAGATGCCATGTCTGCCACTTGGTTAACACGAAGAAAACCATTATCGTTCGTACTATTATCCATTTTTAATCAGAATACAATCATAAAGCTCACAAAACAGCATTCACAATCGTATTCACGTATTTTTTCCAAGAAATTTTCACAATGCGTTTATAACTGTCAAACAAAACGTCACAGCGCCATAAGGCTACTATAATTTAGCAAATGTCATAATTTTACGCCAGGGTATTACCTACCATTTACTTTACATAAGCAAACATTGGTAGTGAAAAAAATTATGTGCTTTACACAGGATGTAGGCAGATTTACACTACCTCGAACCTTGCTGCCCTCGTTCGCTGCGCTCACTCAGGCATCAAACGGTCCTCGGTAGTGTAAATCTTACCTACATCCCTTGTAAAGTAATATACTAATTTTGCACTACAGGTCTCAGAACGCACCGTTATTGGCCTATTTTTAGGTCGTGAAGTTGATTTTCTCCACCAAGGGAGAGAAAGTAAAATAAACAATTTTCACCGTGGTAACTAATAAATTGCTAAGTTACCAAATATGACTATTTTAATTTTGACGTTTTAAAAAGCTGTATTGTCAGGT
The DNA here is from genome assembly GCA_940337035.1 of Agriotes lineatus. Lineage (NCBI taxonomy): Eukaryota > Metazoa > Arthropoda > Insecta > Coleoptera > Elateridae > Agriotes > Agriotes lineatus. The sequence goes on along the minus strand of CALNHX010000973.1, from coordinate 189,070 downwards.
TGACAGTTAAAATATTTTCGAAATTTGTTGGGAATTTAGGTATTAAGCCGTTTGGTAGTGCAAAAAATAGTATATACACCACGGTAGGGAATCCTCTTATAACCTTCGCGCTTTAGATACTTCGCGCTGCGCGCTCAGTATCTAATATGCGCTCAGGTTATAATACTGCGCTTCGCTACCTTGATGTATAATATACTATTATTAGTGTGTAACAATAGTTATGACCTATTTGTTAATTTTTAGGTTTCTTATGTTCCATTGTGTTTGTTTATATTCATTTTATTAGAATTTTAATTTTGTTTCCGTACATACATAGTTGTATACAAATAAAAGCAGGTATATTAAAAATACACCTATATTGTATTGTATTGAGTTACTTTCTTTCTAGAAGGGCCCCTTCATTATCTTGGGCCCGGGGCCTCAATCATATAAAAGACGGCACTGACTTCCGGCACTCTTGTTTGGGCAATTTCTCGCAAAATTTCCTCCTTTATGACACTTGAAGCACTTCCGCTTGTCTCTGTCGAATTTTCCATTAGCCGTCTTCGTCTTGGTAGCTACCAAGGCCGATGAATCACTTCGTTTTTCAAGTAACCTCATTTCAATGAGACGGAGTCTTTCGGTTAATTTATTTACCGTCCGATCTGCCAGTGGCACAGACTCCCACACACTTTTAAACTCGAAATATTCACCTGGCAGCGTCGACATGATTCGACTCATTAGCAACAAGTCTGGCAGCTCGGTATTAACCAATCTCTTCAGCTCGTCATTGAGCTCACGAAAATTACGCTCAAGCCGAGCCACATGCGCGGCAATTTCTTCGGAAGGATCTTTATCGCTGCTGAAAAAACTCTCCATCAGCCGATCTACTCGTTGTCCGGAACTCTGCTTGTAAACCGAAAGCAATTTCTTCCAAACAGCTTCCGCAGTGTCACACGATGCCGTTAAATCGACGTTGGCGTCATTGAGGCTGCTTACTATAATTAGTTGGGCCAAAGCGTCACATTTATTGAAAATTTTCACCTCTGACTCGAACGCTCTTTTCTGTTCCTCAGTTGCTTCTTGACCCGGCTTTGTAGGCACGATCCGGTTACCACAGGCGATGTCCAGGACATCGTGATGACGCAAAAGCAGTTCCATTTGCCTTCGCCACTTGCTCCAATTACTGGCACCTTCCAATTTTTCTAGTTGCGTCTTGAAATCCATTGTTTGAATTTTATAAAAGTTCACGCAAACCAAATACTGGAAAGTTTTAGTTTTTCGGGATCAAGTGGTACCGTTCACGTTTCCGCTATTTGCACGTTTTATCCAAATCTTAATACACAGTTACGAACATGCTGGGCCCATAACCTATTGAAATAACCAACGGCAATCTGAACTAAACGTTTTATTTAAATAAGTATTGCACACTGTATGTACATAAGCGAAAGAACATAGCAACGATAGCAACCGTACCCTTACGAGGACCGCGTTCAAGTGAACAAGTTCTACGCACAACTAAAAAGTCACTAACAACTAGAACCTTAGACAGTTAATTCCACTAGATTTTGAATTATATCTTAACAATTATGACTGATTTTCAAAAAGAAGTACTAAAACAATTTGGCAATAATAAATTATGCATTGATGGAACACATGGATTAAACAGTTATGATTTTCAGTTATACTCAATAGTAGTTGTTGATGTGTATGGTAATGGATTGCCTGCTGCTTTTTGTTTTTCCAACAGAGCAGATGAAGAATTGTTTAAATTTTACTTTTCATGTATCAAGCACAGGGACCACGCAAGTGGGGGGCAGAGGGGGGCAAATCCCCCCCCCCCATTAACCCCCCCCCCCTCCAATTTTACTGCCTGGTAAAGAAGGTTTCTCTGTGCTATCCTTCACAGAGTTTTGTTTTTTCTTAAATGAAAAAGCGCTTGTACGTAAGCAAAATTGTCGAAGAGAGCAGAGCATAAGAATATTTTTTAACACGCTTTTATTAGTTCCACCTGTATGTATGTATGTTTGTTTGTAACGAAATCTTTGAACGCGATTTTAACCCACTTCAAAACTTCATATTGAACTGAAACTTTGCACACTTATCAAGGACCGATGACAATACAATAATTTGATAAGTTTGTCCCATTATCCTGATCAGGATCTTCAGGATCAACAATTTTTACCTTAAAATCATAAAATCCACTATACCGGCCGTATATAAAACTACAAGCTTATGCCAAATTTACCGACTCCCCGTCTCTTTACATTTATAAGAAGTAGGTAAATACAAAACAGTTAACTCGAAAACAGAAAAAAATCAAATATATACAAAGCCGTTTTGACATAAATAATTTGTACTTTTTAGTTCGGTTTGCCATTAAAGCGTGTTTTTTTAGTTTTTTAAACTATAATTTATTTGAGGCAGAAGCAGACGCAATCAAGACAGTGTGACGGCGTGCATATGGAGAGAGAGATATAACATGACCGTGTGCGGCAGCATTCTTAGGAAATTCGCTTCAAAGACGGTTGAGAGGCGCAATGTCTTTGGTATCGTTCAGTGAATTGCACGCCTAATAACGCGAAGCGTTTGAGGTTGTTCATTATTTGACCTAGTCAACTGTCATCTCTGTTTCGTCTTATAACTGAAGTAAATTGATCGGTGGAAGCCGGGGCCGGAGATTGAAGGAAGGGGGTGACCAAAGAAGCCCCCCCCCCCCCGTCATGGAGTACTTCCGCGGTCGCTGATCAAGCAATTAGTTGGTACTATAACTGCTCATATATTCATGTCCGACGATGCACCAGCTTTCTATAATGCCTGGGAATTTGTAATGGGTCCAGTATCAAAACGTTTATTATGTTCATGGCATATTAATCGTAATTGGATCTCTAACAATGTATAATTTTCTTGTTATTTGTACATCTTACTTGTTACCGTTATACTAGTTTAACCTGTATATTTTGTATTTGTGGGGTTATATCCTCCCCCCTGTATTTTGTTTAATAATAAAAATAATAATAACTTGAACAAAATAGTTGATACGGATAAAAGATCTTTAGTGTTTAAAACGTTACAGGTACTAAGGAATGAAACAGATGTTAGTAAGTTTGTTAGCTATATTTATCTATAAATTCCTTTACCTACCTTTAGGTCATCGCTATATCTCTTAGTTAACAATCGATCACTATAAAAGTATATTTGAGGCCCGTCTCTAGCATCAGTGAAGACGTCGCGGATTCTAGTTTATGATGTTATAAATGGCGCCAACAAGTTAAACTCAAATATACTGATATAAGCCAAGAAACTTGTAACTTCACTTTCTATCAACTAATAACAATACGATTATTGAACTCCCTATCAAAATGAAAGAAAGCAATACTTGTAGCTGGTTTTATTAATACTCGAACATGACTACCATCGATCAGACAATTAGCATCTTTACTATTACTACCTCACGCAGGGTACCCCAAATAGTTTAACTTAAAACGCTCGTAAGTCTAATGGTTACACAGTTTTTATATGCAAAAATATCATCAGATTCTAGCTACCACACTTATCTTTGTGCCGATATACTCGCAGACATTTAATACGTCCCGTTACTCCTAACACATGTCAGCTTGACAGGTTCCAACCTCGGCTGTCATTTGCTATACCTCGACCCTCAATACTGCGGTAGATTAGCTTTCCAATACTGTCCGCCTAATAGTTGTTGCTATAAATCGAATTTCCAGGTAACAAAAGGCAAATTCCATATTAAACTACATACCCTGTTCACAGGCAATAAACTTCGCAATCGTTGTATTCGTGTTTCCCAGATCGCTTTACAGCTTGAATATAAATATTCATTGGAAAAATGACATCTGCTTAATGAACTCCTCTACAGGAACGGCTGGCTAGTAAACCAATTCTTTACTATCACCAAACCAGAATAAATGGCGAGATTGTCATTTACACCCCACGAAAACTCTTGCCTTTTTTAAAAGCTGATATACAAATTTTCTCTCAAACAAAACCAACCTTGTTTTTATATCTCCTCTAGCAACGAACAAAGCCAATCTGATATTAATTTTATCGCGTCACTCTCACTAGATTCCTCATTCAACACTAGTATTAATATCAAATGCTTTTGACACGTAACAAGTTTCATAGAGAGCTTAGTACATTTCTAGATTATTTAAAATGTGATATTGGCCTATTGTTTTAGAATACATTTGGGTATAAATACCAATGTTTTTAGAAGCCTTCCACAAGAAAATTAAGTATTGTTATTTAGATGGCAAACAGTGTAAGCGTTTAGATAAAAGTATTAATGCGTTAATGAATTTGTTACAAGACACGATGTATGAAACAGTACTTAAATTGTGCAAAAACAAGAGAACACATAAAATAGGTAAAATACAGAATGCACATTGCAAAAGTAGGTTTATTACTATAGCTATGATTTTAATTTTTGAAGAAAAAAATTCATGGCTGGTAAGTTCTTCAAAAGATGCTGATCATAAATACATTGTAAAAAAAGTGTCAGAAAATTGTTTACAATCTTACATATTGCAGTGCACAGAATGTAATATATGCAAGTTATATTACAGGCAGTTCCACGTAATAGCAGTGTTAGTGAACCTGGCGGCTTATGTGACTTTGTTGTGTCAGCGGAATCCACGCGAGTTAAGTTTATTTAACGACGATTAGTGTTTTTAAAAAGCATTTATTTATACTTAAAACACTAAACACTTTACAGACGTCGGAGCTCTGCTCCACACACTTGATTCAGGACAGGCTAACCTGAGTGTCGAAACAGAACTGAATGCAAGAAGCATCTTAACACTAAGGAAAACTCTTATCCTAAAGAAATGCAAGGTAGTTTCCGTTCCCACAGGCGTTATCATAAGGTTCTAGGAACAGAGTACAAATCTAGCGGGTTCTAATCTTATCTCTAAGCTAGTAAGCGTTTCTAGTCACGTAATTCCTCCCATCTGAGAATCTTAAATACCGTGAAGCTGTATTTAAGTTATATTTTGACATTGAAGTAAAGAATTTTGAGTATCGTTTAATACGATGGCTTCATTCTGCGATTTTCGCAATAGTTTTATTAGTTTTGATTTGAAGGAGTCACGTTTACAATATAGATATAATATAATGATTACGAACATAGTGATTAATAATATAATAATAATGAGTGAAATTAAACTTAATTTATTTACAAAATGGATATCGTTGTTCATCAACTTATCCTTATGGTTTGTCAGTTTTAATTGATTATTGACTAACTCTTGTGTGTTAATAGGGGATAGGTCAATTTTTGAAATATTGATTAGTTTTGATTCATCTATTCGCAATTTACTTATACTAGGCAATTGTAAAATAATCTGTTTTGTGGACGTAGATTTCATGGTGAACAATATTTCGTCGTGATTTATTAGAACTGAACAGTCAGGAGTTAGATGTATTAAATTTGATCCTGTAATTTCTCTCCTTGCAATAACCTGATTGCATTGAATATCTAAAATTGTTTTAATGGGCGAACTAATAAGCCACGTAGCTGAATCTATCTGCAAAATTTTATTTGTGGTTAAATTGAAAATATATGGTCGACAAGTTTGATTGTCGTGAAAGGACAACAATTGTGTTTCACACAATTTTGAATTTGGGATACTGAAATGATTATCTCGAGAACAGAAGTAGTTATTTACTGAAGTTTGTTGACATTGATTAATATCGATAGGTACACTAAAATCAGGATTAAATAGTAAAGTGTTGTAGGAAGGGATTATCATTTGAAATTGGTTATTCGTGTTGTATGCCGGGAAAGGAATCAATTTAATTAATTGATATTCTGAAAATGTTCGAATTAGCGGGATTTCGAAAATGAACGTGAAGATTTTATCTTTTTGGTATATTTTTGTGGTTATAATCGATTCGTACAAATGGAGGTTTTCGTATTCTCCAGGGTAAGGAAGTGCTAAACCCTTATTATTATTACTTTGAAGTTTGGTTAAAGATTTTGTTATTTGATTAAGGGATTGGATTAGTTCATTATTGTCAATGAGGGAAAGATGAAGTTGTTGTTTTTGTGCGAAAGTTAGTGCATTTTCTAATTCAAGCCAGATATTAATAAATAGTTGTAATGATTGAATTGATTGATTTATCACTGAATAGGTAGAAGTTGCGGCTAATATTCGTTCAATTTTTACATTATCTAGTAAGATTTTATTTAAGTTATGATTTAATAGTTTTTGGTTCTCGGAGAGATTGTGTATTGTAGATAGGGTGTTATTAAGGATCTGAGTTTGTTCTAACAAAACATTCTTTTGGATTTCGGAATTGTGAGTCAATTTAGAAATTATTTCTTCGTATCGTTTTCCATCTTCTTGGTCTAAGTTACCGGTGATGAATTTTATTACTGTGCCAAGTCCATCTATTAATCCACGTTTTTGTCTGGTGTGTTGTATTTCGGGAAATAATTGAAATAGCAGCTGATCTGCTTTATTAATGTATTGTTTGAGAATTAAAAGCTGATTGTTATGATTGATTAAAATGTCTTTTAAGTCTACAAAGTGTCTATAGCCTATTGGAAAGTTTTTGTTTTCTAAAAGTGAAATTGACGCTAGAAGGTTATTTTTAAGAGTTTGGTAGTCAGTCAATAAAGGGGTGTAGTCAAGGATTTTTATTAAGGTCCATTCGGATTCCTTTAATAGGGCTTTACCTTTTTGTAAGGGGTATAGTCCAGGATTGTTGTTTAAAGTCTCGATTGTTATGTCACATTTGAGGTGGTGCCAGGCGATGGCGAAGAGGAGGATCGATAATGTCCTGTAAAAGGCATCAGATCATTGGCATGTCTTTTTAATATTGTATTTTTGTGTACGTGTTTAACATCGTACGTGTCATGTTCATTAATTTTGTCTACTATATAGGGACCTGCAAATTTAGGATCTTTTTTATTACGTGCATTTGTCCTAATGTAAACTTGGTCTCCAATTTTGAATGATTTGGAATTTCGGGATTTATTGACTTTGTCGTTTCGTGCTTCTTTTGTAGAGCTTTGTTTATTTTGAAGAGCGTCGTAAAGATGTTTCATTTTTTCTCTGTGATTTACTACATAATTTTCGAAAAATGATTTTTCATAGTCTAGGTCAAAAGGGTTCTTGTTGTCGGTATGTCCAAATACTATTTCGAAAGGTGATAATTTTAGATTTGAATGGATAGTATGATTGTAAGCCATTACACAATATTGTATTTTCTTGTGTTCGGGCATTTCTCCTAAAAGTCTATAGTGTTCTATTAATGTCGAATGAAAACGTTCTACTGGGGAATTTGATTCGTGATGATAAGGTGTTGTTGTATGCAATTGAATTTTGTGTACTTGTAAAAAGCTTAGAAAAGGTTGTTTATTAAATTCATTATCTGTTATCAATGTGTTAGGGGCCGTAAAGGTTGTAACGAAAAAGAATAGTCGATCTGTCACATCGATCATGTTACTGGATCGTAATTGATAGGCTTGAGCGAATTTGGAAAAAGCGTCTATTAACGTTAAATATTTAATTCCTTTTATTTGAAATATATCCATATGAATTGTATGAAATGGTCGATTAAAAGTTGGAGTTAATTGAAGGGGTTGCTTTATGGGATTTCTGTTATATTTTTGTGTTCTACAGATTTGACAATTATTAATAAAATTTTTAATGTCGTTGCTCATACCTTTCCAAAAATATTTTCTTTGTAGGTGTTCTATTGTTTCGGATATTCCTCTGTGATTCGTTTTACCATGGTGATAATTAATAATTTGGTTGTGACGTTCTTCAGGTTTAATTATGTATGTAACTTGTGTCGTACATCTGTGGAATTTGGGGGTGTTTTCATTTGTGATTGAATTGATATATTGAGAAAATTCTTGGTATAATTTATCGTTAGAGAAATAGCAATAATAATGAGTTTTGGGTTGACAGTGTTCTATTAGTAACTCGTTAAATTTTGAATTTTTATTATTAGAGTTCACGAAAACTGAATAATGAATGTTTCCGTCGAATTTGGTGATTTGAATTTGTCTAGACAGATTGGCTTCAATAAATTCTATTTGTTTACTAAAATGTTGCAAAGGTTTGTCGCAAATATCTATTACGGGTGCTGAACTTAATTGGGTGTGTACTGTGTCTACTAAGGATTCGTTTTCATTATTTGATGGTGTTCTAATAATCGGTGTATCGAATAAATCTGATAAGTTTGGTGTCTCTGCACGATTGGGAATTATGCTAAAGTTATCTGGTAAGGTTTCGGGTGTGTCTAATCGGTCAGAGTCGTTTAAAATTTTGTGGATGTCTTCAAATATATTATCGTCGATGCTTAAGGGATGAATTTGAATTCGGGAAAGAGCGTCTGCTACTTTATTTGTTTTTCCAGGTAAATACTTAATGTCAAAGTTAAATTCTTCTAGTTTTAAGGCCCATCTGGTAAGTTTTGAATTTGGTTCTTTAAGATTACGGAGCCAAACTAAAGGTCTATGATCCGTGAAAAGCGTGAATTTAGTTCCGAATAAATAAGGTCGGAAGTGTTTTGTAGCCCATATAATGGCTAATAATTCGCGTTCTATGGTACTGTATTTTTGTTCAGTATCGTTTAATGTACGTGAAGCGTAACTAATGGGTTTACCATCTTGTGAAAGAACTGCACCAAGAGCATATTTTGAGGCGTCAGTAGTGAGTTCAAACGGCTTGTTAAAATTTGGGTATTGTAAAATTGGTTCGTTGATTAAAAGGTTTTTACAATAGTCGAAAGAATCTTTAAAATTTTGGGTATGAATAATTTTGTTGTCTTTCTTTAAGCAATAAGTGAGGAATTTAGTGATTTTTGCAAAGTCTTTTATAAATTTTCTATAGTATCCAAAAAGTCCTAAAAATGATTTGATTTCTGTTCTAGTGTTAGGTAATGGGAAATTTTTAATGACTTCTATTTTAGAGGGATCTGGTTTTATTCCGTCAGGTGTTATTATATGGCCTAAATATTTTACATTTTTCTGGAGAAATTCAGATTTGTCGAGTTGAATTTTTAGATTGGTGTCTTTACATTTTTGAAATACGTTTTTGAGTCGCTCGATATGTTGTTGTAATGAAGTGGAATAAACAATAATGTCGTCGAGATATACTAAACATTGATTTGGTGTTAAACCTGTTAAAGCGGTATTTATGGCTCTTTGAAAACTGCTTGGGGCGTTTTTCAAACCAAAAGCCATTCTTTTGAATTGAAATTTTCCATCCTCTGTTGAAAAGGCTGTTTTTTCTCTATCTCGGGGATCCATTTCAATTTGGTGGAAACCGGAGGCTAAGTCGAGAGTTGTAAAATAGTTTGCTCTGCCTAAATTGTCTAAAATTGTCTCTATTCGGGGTAAGGGAAATTTATCGTCGATGGTCTGTTCGTTAAGTTTTCTGTAATCGATAACGATTCTCCATTTTTGCTTGCCTGAGGCATCACGTTTCTTTGGGACTACCCAAATTGGAAAATTATATGGTGATTCGCTAGGTTCGATTATATCTTCTTTTAGCATTTTATCAATTTGTTGCTTGACTTCTTGTCGGTGTATGTGTGGATATCGATATGTTTTAGTGAAAATCGGAGTGTCTGTTTTCGTTCGTATGCGGTGCTCGGTTAAATTTGTAGTCGATAGAGGAATCTCGGGGGTATAAAATATTTCTTTATAGTCTAAACAAAGATTTGTTAATAAAGTTCTTTCTTCTGGATTTAAATGATCTAATCTTAAATTATTTTCTAAATTTTGAAGAAGTATTTGTTTCTGACGAGGGTTTGAATTAAAATGACTGTTTATTTGAATTTTTTCCTTTACAGGAGTGTAATCTTCTAAAATGAGAGGTTGTGATATAATTAATGTTTGGGATGTATCTGATGTGTTTATTAAACTTGTTTGGAACCAGTTGTTTTTTAATGTAACCATTGCTGAAGGCATTATTATATTTTTGGTAAAATTTAATTTAGGAGCTAATTTATATCCATTTTTTCCTACTGCGGGTAAAGTAACAAATTGTTCTGTTCGCGGTGGTAACGTAATATGTCTTAAAATGTCCTTAGAGGGTTTAATTTTGGAAAAATTGCATTGATTGCGTTTTTGTTCTTCTTGTTTTAATTTGGAATGGTTGTAGTAGAATGGTACGGTTGTCTTTTCAGTTTGAATATGCATCCATCGATAGTCGATGTTTGCAGGGAGGTTAGCTAGGAGGTCTGTGCCTATTAGTCCTACATATTCTTCGTGAAAATCGAATAAATAGCAAAGATGTGTTCCATCTTCTGAAAATAAGTTTTGAATAGGTACTTCTGCTACCAAATTGTGATAAGTAGTTCCATGAGAAGTAGAAATTTCGAAAGGATGTTCGTAAATTGAGTCGGGGTAATATGTGTGTACAAATTTTGGTGAAAGAATAGTACGTGAACTGCCAGTATCGATTAGTAATTTATCGCCAGTTTGCGGTATAATGATATAGGGTAAATTTGATTTTGGGTTTAATGAAAAAGTTTCTACCGAGGCATTTAACGAAAATTTACGGCTTCGTCGGGGTCTTCTTCGATGTCTGAATCTGATTCGGGTAAAGAGAAAAAGTCTGTGGTTGGGTCTAATTCGTTGAAGTATGTGTGACAATTATTGTCTTCTGTTATTTCAAAGTTTTCGGGAGTTTCCTCATTATAGTAAGGTTCTTGGTCATATTCGGGTTCATATTGTGATTGATTAGCGACATGTTTGTTAAATAATTCTTCGGAATGGAAGTTTCTCGGTTGATTAGATTGTCGAATGTAGTTATTTGGTCTAAAATTGGGTTTATAATTTTTATTTTGGGTGCCTAACTGTTGTGAAGCTGGGCGTTTTTGAATGGTACTAGTTTCCATAGGTACGGGTTTAAAGGTAGGCTTAAAATTTGGCTTTGGTGCAAATGCATTTTGTGTATGTATCACGTTAGATTTTTGATAAGTTGGAAATCTAGAATTTGGAAATGGATTTTGATTGGTTTGAAATCTAGGGTTTGGTTGAAATTGTGGTGGCTTTTGATAGTTTTGTGAATGATTCGGATAATATTGAGTCTTGAATGGTGTTTTAGATTGATTTTGTAGTGTAAATTTGTTTTGTGGTTGACTAGTATTATTAGTAAACCTTCTATCATTCTCTTTTAGTAATAAATTTTTTCCTTGAAAATAACGAATGTCTAGTTCATCTTTTACAAATGTTAGTGCTTGTTCTAAAGAATTTGGTGCACGACTTCTTATGAAGCTGCCAAGAGGTTCTAATAAACCACTTATGAAAACTTTTAAAGCTAAACTCTTTGAAGTTTGCAATTTATGATCTTTGATTTCTTGAATTTCATTTCCTAAAGATATTTTTGAATTTAGGATGGCTAAAAGGGATCTAATTTTATTGAAAAAGTCGATAGGGGTTTCCTTTTGATTTTGTCTAAGTCTGGAAAGATCCATTTGAATATTTAATTCGGAACGTTGGTCACCGAAATTATTTATTAAAACTTGTTTCAGTTCTAACCATGAAATATACGTGTGTCTTGTCACAATTTCTAAGGCTGCACCTTTTAAACGGTTGCGAGCAGCAGATAAAAGTAATTTATTAATATAGGCATTGACATCTGGTTGCCAAAATTGATTGAATATGTCCTCTACAGCGCGGATATATTCGCAAAGTTCGGCGGGGTTGCCGTGAAATGTTGGAATTTCATTTAGCATACTCATATGGAAACCTAAAGGGTATCCATTAAAGGCTGGTGCTGGTGGAACAGCTTGATTTAAATTTTGATTTTCATTTGCCATTGTTAAATTTGGTATTAGACGGGGTGGTCTTAAAGTTATTCTGTTTTGAGTTAGATTATTTTGAGTTAAGTTATTACTTCGAGTTATACTTTCGAATTCACTTTCAGATTCGCTTTCAGACGATGTGTCTGTATTAATCATTAACACTTTGATTTTAAGAATTGGTTTATGTTAGTAAACAGTGCTTAAGATTAGGGGTTCCTAATTGAATTCAGGGTACCTACGCATGATTGCAAAGTCGGTTGGCGATTATTAAGTACACCTATCGTGTACGCCAGTACCTCATCTCGTTTGCAACCACCTGAGCTTATAATTAAAAATTGTAAAGCTAGGTTAGTAGCTGTTTAAAATATTAGTTTAAATTCACTTGTCACAAAATAATATACGTAATTTTCTTACTTATTCATTGTTGTTGATCTCGGTGGATCTAGCTGTTGATCTCGGTGGATCTAGTTGTCGATCTCGGTGGATCTAGTTGTCTTCGTTAGACGGAGTTGTTCCCAATGAACTGGATGTCTGCAATAGACAGGGTTGTTCCCAATGAACTGGATTGATCGCGATGATCGGCTTGAAAACTGCAACCAGCGGGCTCGACGCTTCGGCGATGCTTGTCCTATGGTCGGCTCGAGGGTACAGGTGCGGTTGTAGATCTTCGGAGGCAGGGATCTTGCAATTAAGGGTTGAAACCCACGGTGCAAAATTGGTTTTAATGGTCGAAAACTCTTGAGACCGTTGCAAATATCCGAAAGACTGCGCCAGTTAAGTTTATTTAACGACGATTAGTGTTTTTAAAAAGCATTTATTTATACTTAAAACACTAAACACTTTACAGACGTCGGAGCTCTGCTCCACACACTTGATTCAGGACAGGCTAACCTGAGTGTCGAAACAGAACTGAATGCAAGAAGCATCTTAACACTAAGGAAAACTCTTATCCTAAAGAAATGCAAGGTAGTTTCCGTTCCCACAGGCGTTATCATAAGGTTCTAGGAACAGAGTACAAATCTAGCGGGTTCTAATCTTATCTCTAAGCTAGTAAGCGTTTCTAGTCACGTAATTCGCGCTCGCCTGAGTTATGACATCTTGCACTTTTTATGTTATAAGCGGCAGTCTGTAGTTGGAACTCGCAATAGTAACATGTGCTTTGCGTAATTCTTGTAATCTTGTCAAAATAAAGTTGTTTTTAAAAAGGACCTTACGGCAATACGTAATTTAAGTTGCATTTATCTACTCCACTGGGATAAGTAACGCATTACGTCACTCATTTTCAGTTAGGTAATGAAGCTCATTGCACCACTCAGTTATGTAATGGTTTCATTACGCAACTGAGTTGTGTAATTACTTCATTACGTAACTGAAATAGTGTCAAATGAATGACATAATGACATTTGCCTACTAAAATATTTTTGAAAATGACAGATCTGACATTTCTCTTAATGCACTTTTCTCAATTTTAGGCAGTCGTAGATAAAATTTTGTACAATACATGTGTGATAATGCATCATTAATATACTTGTGTGCTTACATAACTCGTGCTACGCACTCGTTTGTAACTTACACACACGTATATTAATGATGCTGTTATCCCACTTGTATAGTAAATAACTATTACATGTTTAAGTGCTGCTGTATTGATAATCTAATTTATTTTAATATTTGTAAGCATATTCATGCATGTGCAAAATGTATGCAGTTGGTTCTAAAGAACACAATGAAAGTATCAATACACAAGAAGTAATGAATATGTTATTAGCATCTAACGAACAAGATTGCAGTAATTCTTGCAGCAATCGCAATAGTTCTTATAAGAAACAAATTCAAGTTAAACTGGATTTAATTTTGGGATTAAATCAAAAAGTGAATCTGGACAAAACAGGTTTTTTAAGTGTGTCAAAAAAACTAGATAATGTCATTTCATACATGAATAGCATGCCAAATTTTGCATCCAGTAGTGGTATCAGTAGTAATGTTAATATAAGAAAAAATGTAGAAACCCAAAAAAGATTATTTTCAACTAAGAATAAAAGGAAGGGTCACAAAAATAGGGATATGCTTTCACAAACTCAAAAACATGTCATTAGAAAAGCATTATTAGAAAAAATTATAATGTACTCAATATTCATAGTGGTTTTGATCATACATATCTTTCAACTGCAATGTAAATATTAAGTTATTTAATAAACGAAATTGATGTATAAATTGGTTTTTGTATGATTATGTATATAGGATATGATTTTTAACCGTTCTATAATCCTGCAATACTCTGCAGCAAACACAGATAAAATTAAAAATTGAAACAAGCCAATTCTCATTTTAAAAACGTAGACACTTCATTCAATAAACGATTATCGACTCGTGTTCTTAGAAACTTGTATACTATTTTTAAAAATAATTGTGAATTATAAGTGTCGATGTTATTTGTGGTAGTTACCTTATATTTTCACAAAGTTGTAAGAACAAATTAAAAGCAAATCCGATTTCACCAAATTTCTTTATTTTATACTAATTTCAACCCCTCATAAAAACGATACCTTCTTGCCTGAGTTGGTTGCTTCATAAACATTTTATTTAATACTCAGTTCTCCAGCTAATAATAAGGAAGCTGAAAAATAACTTTTATCACAGTTACCATTTATCACTATTAAAACCACATATGCGAGATTAAAACAATATAGCTCCCACAACCCGTTCACAATAATTTCAGTAGTCTAATTTTACTAATAAAAGTAGGGGAGAGGGTGGACGATTCGGCCTGTTTGCAAACTTTGGCTAAAAATTTCCAATATATTTTAAAATCATGTGATTTCTTTAAACTAGTTTGCAGTTTAAACATATGTGAGCATACTACAGGATAAGAGAAACTGAAAAAATAAATTTACTAAAATATGTACTAATTTGAAAAAAAAATGACAAACTGGCCGAACCCTCCCCAACTGGAGGTAGATTTCGCCAGTGGCTGGGGTAGATTCGGAAGCATTTAAAACATAGATTTAAAAATAATTTATTGTCAAATTTATCTATACAACAACCTAGAAAAGTTAACAAAAACAAAATACAAGATTCTATATAAAAAAAAAACTAAAATAAGGCACATAATTCCATAAAAGAAGCTGCACAAGAAAAATGGAACACTATAACGAGCTTTATCCAACATCAAGTCCACGAAAATCATAGCTGAAGCAAAAAAGTGACTGTGTTCTTATTCTCCCAGGCTTATTTGGTGCTTACAGCTTTGCAGCTATATCTTCTTTTTGTATGACACTAATATCTTCCACGGCTGGAAAGCAAAAATTGGTTGAGTTTCCAAGTCGTGCCGCCTTAAAAACTTAATTTGAAATTCTTCATTTTTAATTTCCATAATTTGTGCAATATCGTAGCAAAGATCTTTGTTTAGTTTTCTAAATTTAACCAGGACGAAATCGTTCAAAGCAAAATCCTCATTTTCTTCTACGTTCTGTAAAGGCATGATTGACTCATCATCGTCCGATGAATTCATTACTTCTATATTTATATCAGAATTACTGGACGAAGTTTCAACAGCCTTATTCTTTTCATGAGAAAATACTTTTCCTTTCACTGTCTTGGTTTTGGTTAAGCTCTTCCTTCGTTGGCGTTCCAACTCAATATTTTGTTTTAAAATCAGTTCTGGAGTGTCCGTGTATATTTTTGACTTACTTTCTCGCTTTCTTTTCCTGATTCTTTCTTCTCTCTTTGCTTTAGGAAAGGGTCTGATTGTTTCTAACAAAGTTGAGTCATTATTTACGTTTTTAGATGTTGATGGTTGAGGGTCGTCTATATTTTCCACTGCTTGCATTTCCTCTCTAATGGATGTTGCTTCGCTTTCAACTATTCTCTCCATTATCCCATCTTCATTTGTAGTTCTTCTTGGTTCTTCCCTTTCGGTTACCGAACTGGGTGCAAAATCGACGTCAGTAAAAATAAATCTGTTTACTGCCCAAATGCCTGTACTTCTAAAGGAGCTTATTATATTTGCAGGAGTAAACGAATTGAGAAAAGCTGTATTGGCAAGTTCCGCAATGTTCCTGATTGATATTACTTTACTTGGCCAGGATTACTCAGCATCCACTCATTGAATGCTATGGCAAGTTTATTTTTGAATGGGCCGTAGATACCCACATCTAAGGGTTGCAATCTGTGTGTCGTGTTTTTTTTAATATAGAATAAACCAGCTCAACATACAGGGCCGGTTGCAGAAAGCAATGTTAAGTCTGGTGTTAGCTAACATCGCGTCAAAGTGAACAAAAACGAATCAAATCTCAAATGCTTATGGTAACAAATACATTAGTAAACAAAGTTTGATGCGCTTTTGTTCACTTTGACGCGATGTTAGCTAACACCAGACTTAACATTGCTTTCTGCAACCGGCCCACAGTATGTTATACATGATTGATTGGAAATAGAATTAAACTAAAACTAACAATAAATCGCAAGAATGGGGTTTTACCCCAGAACTAATTTACAAATTGTTATATTTACATTTAATCACTCATATCGCTATCGCGTTCCGAAAGAAGAATATCCTGGGGGAGCCTCTTTTTGAGTCGAGTAACTGTTGACTTCTGCCCAAGTTGAAAATGCGCCGCACCGGGACAATTAGGTAAGTTAACAAAGAAGCACTATCCCATTTTAACGACAAAAATTAATGCATTGAACGCTTGTGTGGCATTCATGGTTATCAATCATCAAAAGTATTTTATTTTCTTTGGAACATCTTATGTGGAGTACAATATGTTTCAACACTTCGGGAAATGTTTCCTTTGTCATCCACCCCGATCTGTTGCCCAAAGCTAAACTGGAAACTGGCGGATTTATCATATATTTTGCAGGATTCAAAATACGTGGGTATAAAAATACTGGGGGCACCGTATTACCCGTGGCAGATATAATTCCCACAAACGTAACTAATTCACCTCTCTCTCCTGATGCCACCTGGCCGACTTGATTCTTACCCTTTGTGGACACCACCTTGATAGGATTTAAGATTTATCAAAGTGAATAATATTTAAAAAACCAAGTTTATTAAATATACATAGGAAAAAAAGTATTCAACATTCAAGGTGAATAAAATAAATTTTTTTATTAGATATAAATGTTTAATTTATTGCACATACAGGGGTAAAAAATAATTATGTTTTTTGCGTTCTCTTCAGCCCGGTTTAGTTCAAATTCTGTGATCCTATTGAGCATAGACTGCTCAGCAACCACAAGCTGTTGAGCTTCAACGCGAAGGCGATGCTCTTCAAGTCGAAGAGTGTGAATTTCCTCGTCCTGCTCTTGTAGTCTCGCTCCACCGCAGTACCTCTTGAAGTATAGAGGGCCCTTTTTTTAAGAGACTTTTCTGTCCTCCCTCCTTAAACAAAAAATATAAATTTGTAAAAAATTATTTTCGCTATCTTTTTGTGTATTTAAACATACCTTTCTCTTCCACAGTAACTTCTCCAACTTCGTTATACGCTTCCAACTGGTGTGGCGTTATGTTGGTGCCGGCATCGGCAGAAGCTACATTAACTGATGTCTCGAGATCTGTAATAACAACAGACATTACATGTATATGATAATAAGCACCAACAATTAACTTCATATGTTCAACTAGCTATGAGTGAATTAAATAAGTACCTAGGTAGTATAATTAACATTCGTAAAACTAAAAAATACCTTCATATTCCACTGACTGGTGAATCACATTGTAGTCGTCTAGAACTAAGTGGAGTTATCCCCAACTTCTACCAGTGTGATCGTGTCAGAGTCGATGGATCCTTTTAATTCAATATCGACGCTATCTAAAATAGCATCGTCGGCTGGAGGAGGTTTGTAGCTCCCGCCACCAGTAACGAATTTTTCTTTTTTCTCCAAAGCTAATTATTTCCTCCTCCTGGACTTGATATTATCCCAGGGTTTATGTAGTTGCTGGGTGGTTCGCTGCAAAAGCAATAAATTAATAGAATAGTATTTAACATTACAAGCCAGGTAAAACAGTTTTTACTGGCGATAGGATTGGGATGACTGGCGAGCCTGTCATATCCTTGAGCCAGTAAAAATGGTTACCTGGTGTGTTTTGTTGAATATTTTATTTGTTTCTCACTTGTAAATAACTAGAAATTTACCATTAATTCAAAATGTCAAACTGACAAGCAACTAAATTCATCAATATGACACATACTAAGAAAGACAACTCTGGCTTTGCACGCTATCATTTATCTATGAGCACGCTTGTAAAATATAACTGGCTAGCCAGTAAATTTTTTACTGGCTAGCCAGTTAAGAAACATTTTCAAGGTGAATACAGTGCCTTGATAAATTGATGTTTACAAGTGAGGAACAAATAAAAGATTTTACAAATGTGCTATTGAAATTCAAGGCATAGTAATATGTAAATATCTACTTACGCAAGCATTTTCTGCAATTGAGTTGAAAAGACAGCAAAAAAAAAACGCACACTACTAGAACAAACAACAGCTGATCTGTGTGTAATGGCGATCTTGAAGTCAAAAGTCAAAGCAAAACCGCCTGGCCACATTTAATGGCGCTTTGCGCATGCGGTATTGTCAACGTCATCAGTGACGCTCCCAAGTTATGACGTTCCTCCTTAAATGCTGTCTCACCCGATTCACTTCTTTTGAAGCGTTTCTGAATACGAAAATTGAGCTGTAGTGCGGTTCGCTCTCAAGTGAGAGAAAATGTAGTGTAGGAGGAGTTGAGATTGAGCGAGAGTTTAGCAACGTCTCTGAATTTGGCCTTAAAGTCTCTAAATCTTTATTGATTTTTTTTCCGGATAGATTTAAAGGTGTTTTTATTGATGTTTGATCCTCATGCTGACGGCGTGATGTTGATACTTCGGAAATGTTTCTTTATTAAATGTGATAGAAAAAATATTTGGTGGTGGCGTTTGAGGGTCAACCCGATATGACGTTGATTCCTCAGGAGCTTGATCTTCCGGTAGATCTGCCGGAAAATCGGTGGTATTAGCATCCGCGAATATCCAGTCGGGAAATATATTGGCAATAAAGGGGTAAATTCCTGTATTTTTAAAACCACTGTCAGAAATTCCCATGGTTGCACTGCGTTGGTATGCTTCGGAAAACAATTTTCCAACTTGATATGGTGTCACGGTCCGACTTGGGTTGCTTTTTAACCATTTTGTAATAGCCTGGTGGTAATAGGCAGATGGTGGCCCAAAAAAGATACATCTAGGGGTTGCAAGCGATGTGTGCAATGAGGTGGCAAACAAATCGTTACAACCCCATTTTCTTTTGCAAGTAAAAGTGCATTCAAATTTTTGTGGCTTGAATGCCCATCCAAGAGCAGCAAAGTCTTAGTATCCTTGGAAGAATGTGAGTATTTAATAAAATGAAGAAGCCAACTAGAAAATAGTTCACCAGTCATCCAGCCTGATTCCTGACATAATCCAAGTGTACCAGTTGGGGCATCATCTATAAGTTCGGATTTCCATTTTTTTCTAGCAAATATTACAGCTGGTGGAATAAAATTCCCTATCGGGTTCATGCAACATACAGCAGTGTATGTTGCCCTCGTTCAGCGCTCGTTATAGCACCAATCTGCTTCCTACCTTTATCGCAAGTATTTTTTGTGGACGCTGAACGGTTGAAAGTACATACTCGTCCATATTGTAAATGCGGTCAAAATTAATATTTTGTTCTGTCACTGTAGATTGTAATACCTGAAAAAACTTTTCAACTTGTGGCTTTTGAATCCTTCACCGTCACCGATGTAGCTTCTGGGGTTCTGAGCGAAATATCCGCATTTCGTGCTCGAAAACCTAGCCGCCAATCCCAACCAGCAATTTTATGTTCCTCGTTAAATCTATGAGGAATATTATTTAGTACCGCGAATTCATACACTAACTTTCTGACCTTGGTGGTATTTAATCCAAACATGCTGGTTTCCAATATTTTTATATGATCGATTAATAATCGCTCAAGTTCAACTGAAAAAGTTGGCCCATAGCGACCCAAACCTTTTTCAACTCCCTTAATTCTTTTGTTTTGACCTAGTGCCCTGCGTCTCAGTGTTGCCTGTGGTACTTTGTATTTTTTAGATGCAGCCAGCCAACCCATTTCGCCTTTTTTCACAGCTTCCATAGCCGCAGCCAAATCAACCTCATTCCAGCTTTGCCGAACAGATGTTCTTCTGTATTTGCCAACCATTGCTGAAAAATATATTTATAAATATTTATGAGCCTAAAATGACAGTATGCCATTTTAGGCAACGTGCGGTATTTTACCCTTATCGTTATATTTAAACAAAAATGCATAAAATGCGTTTCTACAATCGGACAATGGCACTTATAATAACTATGGTTAAATGTAGCCAATAGAGTATTTGTCAACATTCAGTAACATAATTATTAATTTAAAAAGTCCTACCTCAGATATTTAAAGAATTCTCCAGCACCAAAAATTGTTTCGTTGTCTCCAAAACACATTAAATTGCACTAGACAAATATGCGTGCGTCTGGCATCACAATCATTACAAGACTGACTCGTTGGAACAAGTTACATTTGAAAAAGCACTCCGGGTGGCGGTAATTTGGCGGGAAATTTAAAATTATTCGGTATGTCGTTTTAACTGAGTGTGTCATTTTAGGCCATTTTCCCCTACCTTACAGTAGCCTACATGGTCTATGATTTTGGCACAACACACGAGGCATTGACATAACGATCCCGCAATTCCGAATCTGAAATTCCTTGCGTAGATTATGCAGTTCCTAGTCAATTACGAACGATTGCGAAGCGCAAACCGCGTCGATCCATTTCCATTTCGATTTGAAATTCGACGTCTTTGCAGTCCGAGAAAGAGGAGCGATTCGATCCACTTCGTAGGAGCGAGAGTCCGGCATTCATTCCTTTCCACAGTTCCGCGCTCCTTAAGGCGGCCATACACGCTACGGTTTACCGGAGAGGTTACCTGTGCAGGTCAACCGCACGTCAGACATATGTTCCGGTGTACCGGAGCGGTCTTCAGTTCTTTTCGCGATGGCATCGATTGAGGACAATGACGGACTGGCATTGATAGGCCTCGCGTTAATTTTGAAGAAAAAAGATACAAAAACAGTAAAAAGCAAGCGAAAAAAGTGGCGTAAGCATTGGTTATTGAAAAGGGAAACTTATAGTCATTTCAACTTATTGAACGAATTAAAAATCGAACCTGGAGGTTTTAAAAACTATCTCAGAATGGACGAGAAAACATACCTAACATTACTTGCAATGGTTACTCCTATGATAAAAAAAAGATACAGTTATGAGAAATAGCATTTCTACGCACGAAAGATTATGAGTTACTTTGAGATTCCTCGCTACCGGCAGAAGTTATGTGGACCTTAAATTTTCAGCAATTATTTCACCTCAAGCGCTTGGGAAAATTATTCCTGAAACATGTGAGGCCTTGTATACAGTTCTTAGAAGAGATTAGTTGAAGGTGGGTAATTAAAACACTGTTATTTATTATTATTATTTATTTATTATTATTACAGATAGTATTTATTAAGAAAATTAACTAAAACTATAATTAAAAACCACAAAAATTTAACTGCTGTCACGTACAAATTATACATTATCAACACTCAAATTGTTAAGTAATGCCGCTGCAGAATCCGCGATCCATGGAACTGCCTCTGTTCCTTCGGGCTGGATTCCCAGAATTGTAGGTATTTGCATTTGTGTAAAGTAGGTATTGGCTTGGGGACTGTTGTTTAGATGGCTAGTTTGAAATAATTGAGAAATATGTGTGAATGTTGACCGGAGGAACAAGGAAGGCAGGGTGGGCTAGGACTCCTATTGGAAGTAGGAGACGATTGATATTGCTGAGCAGGAACATAGCTTCGTTGATTTTGTCTCAAAATATGTCCCATGTTAATATAGGCGTGATCGGGAGTGAGGTGTCCCATTTCTGCTTCAAAAAGTAAATCGTTAAAACGTTTTTTTTGCGACAATGGCTATTTTTGTATCTAGAATGCGAAATGCTACTTTTGCGTTCAAGAATGGAAGTTATTTTGCCGAGCTTTAGCGAGGCAAAATACCCATTCGAGAACGCAAAAGCATTTCGCATTTGAGATGCAAACAATGATTTTTCGAAAACTGCTATAAAACTAAGTAGTATGAGAATAAAAAAAATTAAATAAGATAACTGTCAACGTTAATTGACAATTTGATATTTCATAAACAATTCAGTTTTTGAACCACGGCCTGCTGAATTGTTTAACAAACGTCAAAGTGAAGTATAAATTTAACTCACTGCAATATCAGCACCTTCAATTTACATGTAGTACAACATAAATTAGTCATGTTTATAATAGCTTATAATAGTTATTAGTATCTATTGAAATTTTAAATTACTTAATATAAAACTAATGTGGGTTACTTAATTAATAAAATCACAAATAAGTTCCTAAAAAATTACAAATTTTTTGACATTTCTTTTATGTTCTAGAACGCAAAAGAGTTTTGCGTTCTAGAACATAAAAGTATTTCGCTGTTAAGTGACAAAAAAGAATCACTTTGCTTACTGAGAATTTAACGAAAATGTCAACATTCGATGACAGTTTTCGAAAATGACAATTTTTGTATCTAGAATGCGAAATGCTACTTTTGCGTTCGAGAATGGAAGTTATTTTGCCGAGATTTAGCGAGGCAAAAGACCCATTCAAGAACGCAAAAGCATTTCGCATTTGAGATGCAAACAATGATTTTTCGAAAACTGCTATAAAACTAAGTAGTATGAGAATTAAAAAAATTAAATAAGGTAACTGTCAACGTTAATTGACAATTTTATATTTCATAAACAATTAATTTTTGAACCACGGCCTGCTGAATTGTTTAACAAACGTCAAAGTGATGTATAAATTTAACTCACTGCAATATCGGCACCTTAAATTTACATGTAGTACAACATAAATAAGTCATGTTTATAATAGTTTATAATAGTTATTAGTATCTATTTAAATTTTAAATTACTTAATATAAAACTAATGTGGGTTACTTAATTAATAAAATCATAAATAAGTTCCTAAAAAACTGCAAATTTTTTGACATTTCTTTTATGTTCTAGAACGCAAAAGAATTTCGGTCTAGAACTTCACAAAGCAACCACTAATAGAGGAGTTTCTTAAATGCACCTGTCAAATAATTGTTAGGGACTGGCCCACCCGTCGGAGGGCGCTAGTGTCGCCACTCGGAAAGGTTGTGAACCGAACTATAATTAATGATGGGTCGGTATGTGAAGAAGTGTTGTTTCAAATTGTGCGGATGTAGTGTAGGAGACACAAATTTCCCAAAGGCATAAAAGAACCTACTAATAGAAACGTTTTCTGAATGCATCTGTCAAATCAAATAATTGTTAGAGATTGGCCCACCCGTCAGGAAGCGCTGGTGTCACCTGTCCGCTTTTTGAAAAGTGCGTAAATAGTAAACTCATACGTCAAACTGACACCGACAAATCATTTAAAATACGTGAAAAGCATTTTGAACCAAAGTAAATTGTTACAATTGAGCACGACTATTGTAAGATTGACAATACTTATTAAGCAAGATTGCTATTTGAATTACTTAATATATATTTGTTATTCGCAAATATTTTGTTTGAATTTTCCGTAATAATTGTAAACTTCAGAACCTAGAAAGATTTTGCACATTCCGATTTATGCAGTTCAAAACTTTAAAATCGAGATTCTGATGAAGGCAAATTATGTATATGCAAAATTTGTATTGGTGTTAACGGCATATCCTTGATTAATCCAAATATCGTAGTAATGGCGTATTTAAATTTTGCCGCCTTGCTGGAATAGTTTCTGGCCCACCCGTTGTAGGGCGCTGAAACTTTTATACAAGCTTACTATGGGAGAAATTGCTCTATTAGTGGTTGCTTTGTGTAGAACATAAAAGTATTTCGCTGTTAAGTGACAAAAAAGAATCACTTTGCTTACTGAGAATTTAACGAAAATGTCAACATTTGATGACAGTCACAAAGCAACCACTAATAGAGGAGTTTCTTAAATGCACCTGTCAAATAATTGTTAGGGACTGGCCCACCCGTCGGAGGGCGCTAGTGTCGCCACTCGGCAAGGTTGTGAACCAAACTATAATTAATTATGGGCCGGTATGTGAAGAAGTGTTGTTTCAAATTGTGCCGATTTAGTGTAGGAGACACAAGTTTCCCAACGGCATAGAAAAACCTACTAATAGAAGCGTTTTCTGAATGCATCTGTCAAATCAAATAATTGTTAGAGGTTGGCCCATCCGTCAGGAGGCGCTGGTGTCACCTGTCCGCCGTTTGAAAAGTGCGTAAATAGTAAACTCATACGTCAAACTGACACCGACAAATCATTTAAAATGCGTGAAAAGCATTTTGAACCAAAGCAAATTGTTGCAATTGAGGACGACTATTGTAAGATTGACAATACCTATTAAACAATATTGCTATTTGAATTACTTAAATATATTTGTTATTCGCAAATATTTTGTTTGAATTTTCCATAATTATTGTAAACTTCAGAACCTATAAAGATTTTGCATATTCCGATTTATGCGGTTCAAAACTTTAAAATCGAGATTCTGATGAAGGCAAATTATGTATATGCAAAATTTGTATTGGTGTTGACGGTATATCCTTGATTAATCCAAATATCGTAGTAATGGCGTATTTAAATTTTGCCGCCTTGCTGGAATAGTTTCTGGCCCACCCGTTGTAGGGCGCTGAAACTTTTATTCAAGCTTACTGTTTGAGAAATCGCTCTATTAGTGGTTGCTTTGTGATGACAGTTTTCGAAAAACATTTTTTTTCGCATCTAAAGCCCTCAGTTTCATCGCCACATTTGTGCCAAAAACATCACAGCGGTCTTCTGTTAAGTTACGAGGACGCTTAAAATGATCTCGTACCGATTCCAATAATTCATTCGCTTTCCTTTTTGCTTTACCCGGTTTTAGTGGGCGTGATGAATTATTATTTGACGATGTTGATTGGGCCTCGTTATTGTCAGTTCTTTCACTTGAATATTGTTGATCGGCAGTCGGAGATTCTTGAGTGTTGTCTCCCTGAAAACAAATAATTTTTATATGTTAATTTTTTTTTATAAGCTAGTTTTTTATGCTAGAACATATAAGATAAGGCTGTTTTCTTATATTTCAGTTTCCTACATCTGACGAAGAATGGAAAGAAATAGCAAAGATGTATGAAGAGCGATGGAACTTCCCTCATTGTCTTGGTGCAATAGATGGGAAGCACAAAGCGATTGTTCCACCAGCTAATAGTGGATCGTATTTTTTTAATTATAAAGGACATCATAGTCTGGTTCCGATGGCAATTGTGAATGCAAAATACCAATTTGTGTATGTTGTGTGCTATGAATAATGCAGTTTATTCAATGCTGCTATTACATGTCACATGAACTACTAGTATTAATCTAATCTACTATAACATCTTTCCCTTTATAATAACTACATAATTCTTGAACAATAAACAAAACATAAGTATTTAATAAACAACATATAAGTATCCTAATCTAAATATCAAGCCGGCCTCTTCACCACTCGTCCGCTTCTTGACGTCATGCTGGTTGAATCTATTTCGACTGTCTTTCGAGAATTTGGCGATTGGTATCTGGGACTTCTTTCTTCTTCCATGTCGTTTGTTTTTGTTATGTCTTCTCCATCGTCCACTATTGTACTTTGTCGTCTTATTTGTGTGTTTTGTATGTCTATCATCTGGCTTTCTTTTTGAGCATTATCTCCATCAATTTTTTCTTTTAAATGTTCTCTATTCCGTCGGTATGTTGTACCACTTTTTTCTACTTCATATGATCTCGAACTTAATTTGTTTTTTACTCTTGCTTCTTGCCATACTTCTCCTGTTGGTAGGGGTTGCATGTAAACTTCTTCACCAACCTCTAAATCTGGTAGAGCTCTAGCTTTTTTATCATATTTGTTTTTATACTGTTGTTTTTGTATTTGATTTTTTCGGTTACCTTTTCTTCAATTTTTGGTTTCAGTAATTCTGTAACGATTCGCCCAGTCGAAACGCGTTTTTGTGAATTAAAATTAATTCGCGCGTTCCAGCCTAGCGATTTCTACGTTACCAGTTTGAATTTTTCGCACGCGCAGCCGGCTACTTCATCAAGAGATCCCTGCTCCACGTATTGCGCTGCCCTCCCACTTAGAAGGCCCGAGGTGGTGGCTTGATGCACGAAACACGAAGAGGAGCTATAAAAGCCGCTTCTCGTCCGCATTCAGGGGACTTCCTGACAGACTTCATTCATACATTCATCCGCATACATTCCAGTATCCTTCCAGCCCCAAACCATCCCCAATCCTGATCCTATCCGACCGTTTAGAGAGAATTTTTCCCGTCCCGACATTAGCATTTTCCCTTAGCTAAGTTCGAACCCGAAGCCTCCAGTCTTGGAGACCGTGTTCCTAGCTATTGTTTAATTGAACTCGTTCCCCGAATAAACAGCTTTAAGAAACGACGCCCTCGAATGGGAAACCGTTTCGCTGTTTAAACTAACCCCGGTGAATGTCCTGAACTAATAAATTTTGAAACATCTCTTGGAGGACGCTAGTAAATAATTACACCAAAATTTCCTGGACGACGTATTCGAAACGAGGGTTTAACAAACCAGGCCGTTTCATATGTTAATTTGGCAATACAAAATAAATCCAGCGTCCAACACACTATTTGCCCGGTCCTGAAGGCCACTGTAAGATTGCACTTAATTTCTGTTTGACTATAGGACTGCACTTACCGATCGACATTGCTACCTGTCATCTGCAGCACCCTCGGGGCCGCGAGCTGTAGAAGCCGCCTCCACGAACCGGACCTCCAGGTGAACGAACGTCGACAACTTCCCTCCGGCTGCAACTCGCACAAACACTCCACCGTATCCACGAGAATTACACCGCTAGCACGGAGTCGTAAGGCGAAAAATATAACATATTCGAAATTAACCTATATTTGCAGTTACACGCGGTTTCAACGCCGAAGGGGACATTCGAATCCGGAAGTTGGCACCACTGCGAATTACTTTGGGCAATTCGTCTTCGCGGTCAGTGGCGTCCCATCGATTTCTGTAGAAGGCGGCCATTCGGACCTTCCACACACAGATGCAAAACGGGTTGCCGGCGCGCAAGGAACGAGCAACCGGGTGCCCATCATAATTAATTAAACACATTGTAAAATACATTTTATTTGATTTCTTAAGAAATCTTATAATTAAACTGTCTAAAGTTATCCTAGTGTTTGCTTGCTAATATTCAAGTGTATATCTGGCTGAACTAAATTATCTCCGACTGATAAGCTACCCGAAGGAAATTAATTAAATTCAATAGCCCTAATTAGCAGAGGGCTAGCACCGTTACAATTCTGGTGCACTTGGAATAGAATTTCTTGTTCTTCTGTTCATTAGCCGTTGTACTGGTTGGCATCCATGTGATGTGATGGAGTGTTTCGCCAATCTAAAATGGCTAACCACATATCGGTTTCTTCTTTTTGCGTCTTTTTAATGATTTTCTTGGCAATCTTTACAGTTGCTTCTATTTTTCCATTTGATTTACTGTTATATGGAGATATAGTTGTATGATTTATTGCCCATTCTCGAGTAAACTTTCTGAATTGTTTACTAACAAATGAAGTCTGATTATCGGTCACTAAGATTTGTGGTATTCCATGCCTACTAAAATGTTTTTTTTTATTTTCTTATTATGGTTTCTGATGTTGCATCCTTTAATTTGTTTAGTTCCCAAAAATCTGAATAATAATCTGCTGTTACCAGATACTCTTGATTCTTTATTGTAAATATATCTGCACAAACTCTTTGCCAAGGAAGCTCTGGTGTCTTATGTGTTTGCATGGGCATTGCTTGTTGTTTTGTCGAGTATTGTTGGCAAATTTTACATTGCTGAACAGTATTTGTTATTTCTTCTGACATATGTGGCCAGTATAATGTATCCTTAGCTTTATTTTTGCTTGCTTCAATTCCCAGATGACTTCTGTGCGTTTTTTTTCAATAACTCTGCTCGCATACTTTTCGGAATCACTAACCTTTGTCTTTTAAGAATTATTCCATTTTGTATTGCCAGTTCATCTCTTACCTTCCAATATTCTCTGGTATTAAAAGGAGTTTGTTCTTTGTTAGCTAGCCATCCTTGTTTTATAATTGTTCCTAAAGCTTATAGGTCTGGATCGCTATTGGTTTCTTTTTGTATTTGTATAAGTCTTGTATCCGTTACGTTTAAATTTGCTAGTTGGTTTATATTCTCAAATTCTTCCAAGATTTTATAGATTATAGTGTCCTTATCCTCATGTTTCTTGTTCCACTTGGTTTTGTCTACAGTTCTTGACAAAAGATCAGCTATTTTCATTCCTTTGCCTCTTTTATATACTAACTTGATGTTATACTTTTGTAACCGCAGCAACATTCTTTGTAGCCTTTTCGCAGCCTGAAGAATCGATTTATTAAATATTGATAATAGTGGCTGATGGTCGGTTTCTACTGTAATTAAGTTCTTTCCACATATATATTTTTCGAATTTTAAACAGGTGTAGACGATAGAAAGACATTCCTTCTCAATTTGAGCATAATTTCGTTCCGTTGGTGGTAACGTCCTCGAGGTGAATGCTACAGGTCGTCCTTCTTGGATTAATGCTCCTCCCACACCATATTCACTCGCGTCACATTGTAATGTTATATCTTGAAGTACATCATAGTACTTCAAAATTGGTGTTTTTGTTACTCTCTCTTTAACAGCCAGTCTTATAAAGGGTACTAATCTGAGGTTAACTTTAATTCGCTATTAAAATAAACAAAAGCGCATCAAAATTTGTTTACTAATGAATAAAATGTCATAAGCATCGACGTTTTGATGCGCTTTTGTTTATTTTAACAGCGAATTAAAGTTAACGTCAGATTAGTAATCTTTATAAGACCTACAGTTAGAGTGTTAAAACTTGTGTCTTGTTCATGTGTCCATAGCCATATTGACTCTTGTCTCAATAATTGTCTTAACGGTTCACATATTGTAGCTAAATCAGGCATAAATTTCATTAAATAATTAATGAATCCCAAGAAGCGCTGTAACTCCTCTTTATTTGTAGGTTTTGGCATGTTCAAGATTGCTTTAATCTTTTCGTCATCTGCTTTAACACCTTCTGTTAGAATATGTCCTATATATTTAACTTCATTTTGTTTATATATGAGTTTTTGTTCGTTTAACTTTAAATTTATGTTCCGAGCTCTTTCCATTAGCCTTTTAATGTTTTCATCATGATTGCGTTCTGCCGTTTCATATGTATTTCCTTCACCATATATTAATATATCATCAGCTATTACAATTACTCCTGGTAAATCTTGGGTGTGTTCATGTAAGCGCCTTTGGAATTCCTCAGGTGCCGGTGCAATACCAAACGGAAGCCGGTTCCATCGATATCTACCGAACGGTGTATTGAATGTCGTCATCTTGCTACTTACTTCATCTAATTCGATTTGCCAAAATCCATGTTTAGCATCAACTACTGTGAATATTTTTGCATTTGTTAACTTGGGAAGCATTTCTTCAATTGTCGGCATTGGATAAATTGAGCGTTTTAATGCTCTATTTAAATTTCTTGGATCCAAACAGATGCGCATTTTATTGTTCTTGTTAACTACTACCATGCTATTCACCCAGTCGGTGGGTTCCGTTTCTTTTGTAATTATCTTTTGTTTTTCTAATTCGTCCAATTTGATTTTCACTTTCTCTGTTATAGGTATTGGTAATCTTCGTGGTGGATCTTTCATTGGTTCTACTTTTTTGTTTACTTCTAAATGATACTTTTTTGGTATCTTTCCTAGACCTTCAAATACATCTGGATACTGTTCTGTCAAATTATTTTTTGTTAAGATATTTATTTGATCTATTTTACACAAGCTTGCATTTATCATAATTAAACCCAACTGTCTACAAGTTTCAGCAGATAATAATGGAGCTTGTTTGTTTTCAGTATCTATGATTTGAAACTGAATTTTACATTCTTTACCTTGAAATTTAGCATATGCATGCGACTGACCTATTGGTTCAATTAATTGACCACCAAAGCATCTGAGTTTAATAGTTGACTTCTTTAAATTTTCTCTTGTTTTCTTAGTCAGTTTTTTATAACTTTCCCATTCCATAACATTGCAGGTTGCACCAGTGTCTATTTGGAATTTAAAAGTTTTTTCTGTAGCACCTCTTCGCAGTACTAGTTTTGTGAATAGTTCTTTCTTTTTGTCGTTTTTATTTGTAATGGCATACACGCTTTGGGTTTCTGAATCAGTAGAACTTTCTTCTGTACTCGATTCTTCAGTATCTTCTAGTTGACGTACTTTTTCTTTCTTGCTAGTGCTTTTGCACACTTCCATAAAATGGTTCCTTTTCTTGCATTTTTTACACTTTTTTCCAAATGCTGGACAGAGTGTTGCTTTTTACCATGTTTTGTACCACAATATTTGCACTTTGCTTTATTGTATTTACTTTCCTGGTTAATTTTATTGGTCGCTTCCTCAGATTTGTTCAGTTTGCATGTCTTTTAGTTATTATATTTACAAGATTTGGCTGCTTCCCTCAGTCGATTTATATATGAATCTACCTGTTCGTCTTCCTCTTGTTTCAATAAATTAAACACGTATCTATTGTATATTATATTGTTTTGAGGCTGCAACTGTTTTTCCAACGCATCCAATATTTTTTTGGTTGAATCCAAAACTTCAGTGCTTCGTAGCGGCAGGTTTTGATAGATTTTATATGCTTCTTGCCCTAGTAACGTTAACAAAGTAGCAACTTGTACGTGTGGTGGTTTACTCACCAAGTCTGTGGCTATGGCATAATTTTCGTAAGAAAGCCGAAAATATTTCTAATTTTCTTTCATTTCAGGTCCATTTTTTACCTTCAGTGCTTGCGGGCACGGTATGGTTGACATTTTTCCATATGATTTATTTGAACTACTCGCTGTTTAGGTCGTATGTATTTGTGCGATTTCGTCTTGCATTTACGCCTAACTTCGTCCCTAAAACTGTCGCGTAGCTTGCATTAATTTTCGTACCTGGTTCTGCTTCGATCCGGGTTTTGCTTCTGCTGATTTGCTTCTCCTTGAGCGGTTCTCTTGGTTCAGGTGGTTTCCTCTAGTTTAATTCACTTTTGTCCAGTCCTTTGAATTAAAAAAGCACCACCGCTGTCACCATGTTGTGTGCTATGAATAATGCAGTTTATTCAATGCTGCTATTACATGTCACATGAACTACTAGTATTAATCTAATCTACTATAACAGTGTACATAGATATTGGCATGAATGGTAGAATATCCGATGGAGGGGTACTACAAACTACTGTATTTTTTGAAAAACTAGAAAATAGTGAATTACATATTCCAAGCAGTGAAACGTTAACAGGAACCAACCGAAATTTGCTATATGTATTTGTGGCAGACGATGTGTTTCCATTACGCCCCGACATGATATAACCGTTTCGGCAAGCTGATTTAACATCGCAAGAAAGAAAAATCCTGAATGCCAGATTATCTCTTTCGGGATACTGACATCACGATTTCGGATATATTATACTCATATAAATTTAGAACCCGAAAGTATCGATAAAGTTGTTAAATCTTCCTGTGCATTACATAACTTTTTAATTCAACACTCAAAAAAGTCTTATGCACCTCAAAAATGTTTCTATCGAGAAAATTCTGAAAACGGGACTATAATTTTTGAAGGATATAATACACAACATAGTACAATGGAAAACTTAGAAAGAAGAAACCCAGGAAATACTTTGAACACCGCGAAGACTGTCCGAGAAAATTTTATCAATTATTTTAATCAGGAGGGAACAGTACCATGGTAAGATGATCATATAAATTAAATTAGGCTAAAATGAGTGAAGTAGTTCTAAATAGTTATAAGCTTTCGTGTAATGTAAATAATAATGTGTTTTATTCAACTTAATAAAAATAAAAACTTATAACTTTTTATAATAACTTAATAAAAACTTAATAAAAAAATCTGGTGTGATACACTCACACGACTTCCTTTTACAGTGATCTTATAATTAGTCAAAAATTTCATTTTTATTTTTAAAAAATTTGTAAAAATTTTTCAAAAATTACAATTTCTACAAAAACGGTACAAAATAGAGCGTTAGTTGCAGAGACAAATTTTCTCTAGAATTTTAAGGTGAATTCGAAAATGTAATAATATACCGGGTGTTTTATTTAAAATAGGAGTTAATAAAAAAAAATAGAAAAAAAAACAAAAGAAACCCACTTTAGTAGTATTCAACTGGAAAATCACCTATCTCACATCAATACACATTAAAAATGTAATAAAAATGTAAAGTTTAAAAAAAAATCGTTAGCCGTTTTTGAAAAAATCGAAAAAAACTGAAAAATCACAAGAGTAAACACCTACTTCCGATTATGCGATTTTCTTCAAAAGCTTGCTGTCTCATCTACATAGTACACAAAACTTATATATGAAGTTTCAACGCCATACCTCTTTTCGTTTTTGAGATATTCTGTTCACAGACAGACAGACACCCACACAGACAGACAGACACACACACAGACAGACAGACAGACCAATGAAAAAAATATGTTTTTTGGGTTCAGAGGACTCTAAAACGTGAAGATCTGTTGAAAACTCAATTTCGAATTTTTGGGGTGAATCCAATACTTCCTTTATTGTAAAAGGAAGTAAAAATACATTACAAGGTACAAATATTTTACTAACCTCACAACTATTTTCGTCATTACTATCCAAGTCGGATGAAGATTCCCTGGGAGTGCATTGATCATGTAAGAAATTAAATAAATCGTAGTACCACAATTTGACATAGTATACATCATCAGCAGATGCCTCAGACTTTAAAGATTGTTCATGTCTCTTCTTTTCCTTTCTAACATGGCAACTGCACAGCGACGCCTGTAATTGGCCTAACGGCTGTTGGCTGAATGCAAATTAAATTAAATAAAAAAAAAAGTAAATTCTCAAATTAGTTATTTTTCGCACTACTGCTTTGTTCGCATCTGGCTCAATTTCTCTCAGTTTTTCTATATATTTCAATAAAATCTTTAAGCACTTTTTTAGTTGAATCTGGTGGCGCCATTTTCGCGTGTTAATTTACGTGGCAATACGCGACGCGACGATCGTCCAGGACAGACACTACAAAACAACTGATGCGACCTGCGCTGGCGACCGGAGTACATACACACACGCACAGGTACACGATACGGTGTCACTCGAAAGTATTGATTTTCGATCTTGCACCGGTCGCCGGTGCAGGTAAAAAAACTGCACAGGTCTATTCCCACACGCTCCGGCCTACCTGTGCAGGTAGACCTCTCCGGTAGACCGTAACGTGTATGGCGAGCATTAGCGCTGGGGTGGTTTGGCTTAGGTGCAAAACGCTTCGATTCATTAAAGGAACGCCGGATCAGGCGACCTACTCTTTAACAAACGCCGAACCAGGTGCACTTACTCCGGCAAACGAACTAGGTTCAAAAGAGTAGGTCCGGAGTAGGTCCGGGAATTGACAACCATCCGTAACTGTGACTCATTTCCTGCTCGGTATGTTATGCGCAAGCATAGCAGTTTGGGGCGAGTTACGCTGCTGTGTAATCTTTATGCTGTGATATTGGCGCGATTGAAATACAATACGACGACATGTTTTTAAACAATATAATTAGTATGATGTGTTTTGGTTCGCTGAAAATATATCGGAGAATTGTTACTCCTCGGGAAGCTACAGTATCAAGTGTTTTACTTCCATAGGAGAAAATATTAAAGTAGGTCACGTGTTAGTTTAACCTTCATAAACCCGAGCGGGGTACAGCTGTACCCCAGACATGAATTTTTGGGTATATTTTCTAAAATATTTTTTTTTACTTATTTTCCTTCGAGCTATGTTTCTTAAATATATAACTAATAAATTGGTATACAAAATTTTGAATAAATTGCTTTTTATTGTAACTAATTATAGAGAGTTTTGTTGCTTGGGGTCCAGCTGCACCCCGCTCGGTATGTAACGACAGGTACAAATTTTGCCTACGTTAAAAACCAACCGGGGTACACATAAACCCCAAATTGTTCAAACGACGGGGATTTCCCGTTTCTTGGCGTCAACGCTCTCGGGGATTCCCAATTTATTTAATAGCGGCTTTGTGCACGTATTTATCTCAGTATAATTTTAGTGTGTTTAGTAACGTTTACAGTGATTGTCGAGTACGCGTTTATAAAAATGAGTGAACCACGGAAGTTTCGAAATGAAAATAAGCTAACTGACGGAGAACTATTGGCGATATTAGAAACGGACGATTACGACACTTGTTTTAATGATTTAGCACTAGAGGATGGTGCAAGTGATATTGAGGAGACTGACATAGTGACTGAAACTGATGAGGTAGATGACGTTTTACAAGTTAGTGATAGGGAAAATGACTCGACAGATTCTGCAGATGAAGTAGGCCCGTCAGTAAACTTTTATACCGATCATCCAACTTATTTGTCTAAAGATGGTAGTGTGTGGGCAAAGGTTTTTTTTAGTACGAAGATCAAGAGACGAAAATGTAATATTCAAAAGGTTTCATCAGGTTTGACTAGATATAGTTCCCAATTTTCCACCATAAAAGAAGCTTTTAAACTATTTTTTTCACAAGATATTATGGATGTGATTTTATCGGAGACGAATAGAAAAGCCGAATCATATTATGCGAGAAATGAGAAGGCCTTTTCTCCTTTTGTGCAAGAAGAACTGGAAGCATTTATTGGTTTGCTTATTATTTTTGGAGCCTGGCACGCTGCTAAAGAGCCAATATGTGTACTATGGAGCCAAGATCCCACTTTATGTCGGCCTCTAGTATCATCTGCCTTGTCTCGCAACAGATTCCAACAGATTATGTGCTTTCTAAGATTCGACAATTTTGAAACAAGAGAAGAAAGAAAACGCACTGATAAATTTGCCCCAATCAGAGATGTTTTTGCTACAAATTGCAAGAAATCTTTTAATCCATCTGAACACTTGTGCGTGGATGAGCAGTTAGTCCCATTCCGAGGCAAGGCTCCTTTTCGGGTTTACATGAAGAGTAAACCGGACAAGTACGGCTTAAAAATTTGGGCACTGGCTGATTGTAGTTCGGCATATACAGCGAATATGCAACCTTATTTAGGTAAGTTTTTTCATGAAAAAAATGTAGATTTTTATTACAGAATAATAATTTTAGGCAAAATAGGAAACAAACCGGAGAAAGGCCAAGGACAAAGGGTAGTGATGGACCTGGTAAACCATTTATCTTCAGGATATGGAATAACTACTGATAACTTTTTTACCAGTATTGAGTTAGCTAATAAGCTTTTAGATAAAAACCTTACCTTGGGTGGTAGACTGCGTAAAAATAAACCTTATATTCCAAAAGAACTACTTCCAGCAAGATATAAGAAGGACTTTTCAAGCATGTTTGCTTTTATGGAAAATAAAACCTTAGTTTCCTACGTACCAAAAAAAATGCGGCAGTTATTCTTTTATCGACAGAATATAACGATGACAAAATAAGTGGAGAAGAAACTAATTACAAACCAGACATTATCTTACAATACAATAGAACAAAGGGTGCAGTGGACACAACAGATAAATTAGCGAAGGAATTCACGACACAAAGAAAAAGTAATCGGTGGCCGATGGCAATATTTTTTCATCTGCTGGACATTGGTGGCATCAACGCCTATAAACTTTGGATGTTGAAAAATCCAGATTGGAAAAAAAATCGCTTGGATAGGAGAAGAATGTTTTTGTTGGAGTTGGGCCAAAAGTTAATTAGGAAAAACATAATTCGTAGATACCAAAATGACAAGTCGTTACATTCCAATATAAAACAATCCATGTTAACCATTTTGCCAGAATTAAACGTAAGGAACGAACAACCTGTTCCCGTTATTGGCAGAAAGCAGCGATGTTTCTTATGCCACAGAAGTAAAGACAGGAAATCTCGAAAGTTTTGTAGTCGGTGCAATCAGTTCGTATGTGCAGAACATTCAAAAAATATAACAGTTTGTAACAAGTGTGATAATTAAATCATTATTTAAAATGTCACTAAACTGCTTGTTCTTTTTTCTTAATTATTTTTGTTTTTATTATTTCTAATCATTTCATATTATTTTTTCAAAACTTTTTTATGTAAAAAATATATTTGTTTATAAGCAGAATGTGTTTTTTTTTAATATTCCCTAATTATAACATTAAAAAAAAATAAGCCAAAAACATGTTGGGGTACATTTGGACCCCACTCGGTATTTAATGTAAGTTTTTGACCACGGGTTTATGAAGGTTAATGTAATCTGTCAAATGGACTTTTCCAATAAAATTGGCCCATTCTATTCCTTCAATGATTCACTTTTGTAGAATAATCCTGCTATCCATTAGTTTTTTACAACATACCAATAATCTTCAGTAGTTAAGTGTTTGCTTCTTCTTGTTATTTTAAAATTCCATTTTTATTCACCACATAGATTTTAAGAAAACCCTTTTTTATTAGTCAAAGCATTTCTCAATAAAAACAGGGTTACTTCTAGATCATAACTATTGTGTTCCCACATTAACTATCAATAACTGTTAAAAAAAATCTAATCCTATTTATTTAAATTAAACTATTCTTCTTCTAAATACCTATTTCGTTAATTATCATGATTATTTGTATATGGGTATAGTTGACTAATATGAAACCTTTCTTTTATATTGTTTGTTTGAGGATTGATAATCCAAATGGCACCACTTTAAATTGCAATACTTTGCCTTCTATTCTAAAACCTGTGTATTTTCTTGAATCTTCATGAAGATTTATCAACCAGAATAAATTCTTCAAATCTAGCTTTGAAAAAATTTTTTTGTTATGTATTTTGCTAGCAGACTATCTATAGTTTCCGAAGCTTCGAATTGAGGTTTTGTTATTTGATTTATGCGTCTGTCATCTAAACATAAACGTAACGTAACTAATCTAAATTAAAACAAAAGAGTGAATTTCTTCAAAAATTGGTTTATTTACAATGCAAATAACCTCCACGAACACAACTGTAGGTTAGATACTAGTGCTTGTTCTCAAAAAGGCTGCGTCTAAACGTTAGCCGGCTTGCACAATCACAGCTAACCCATTGAATTAGGTACTAATCAGAATATAAGTAATTTAACTAATTTAATTAGTTATTAAATGCTAGCTGCAAATCTAACCCAAAAATTATGAACTGAAATCGTGACTAGAAATTTTAAGGTTTGCTTTTGACAATACTTTTCCATGGCCAACCCTTATGTAATTTCCTTTTGAACACACGGTAGAATGCTAATATCTGGCATGAGCTATCAAAACAGAATGTACCATCATATATAATGCTACTAGTGGGATCTTGATTATCAAATAATGATTTCTGTTTACACGAGATATATTGTTTGGCAATTATGCGAGTCCGAAGGAATGTACAATATACCGAGTGGAAACAGAAATGATTTTATTATCAAGAAGACACGAGTTGCATTCGGCTAGATTATATCACGAGTCAATAAACAACGTTTGAATAGTGTATTTTTAGCTATTAAGGCAACTAGTGTTTTACAGAGGGTTTAAAAATCGAGGTCGATCATGTTAAAATTCGAGCGAAGCGAGAATTTTATGATCGACCGAGATTTTTAAACTGTAAAACACGAGTTGGCTTCAATATTTTTTCTACAGCCGAGGAGTTTGTTAGCTTAAATGCCCTCGGGGCTTCGCCCCTCTCCAAAGCGGCCCTCGGGGCTCCACCCCTCTCCAAGGGGGCCTTCGGGACTCCGCTCCTCTCCAAGGGGGCGCTCGAGGCTCTGCCCCTCTCCAAGGGGGCCCTCAGGGCTCGGCCCCTTTCCAAGGAGGCTCTTGGAGCTCCACCCCTCTCCAAGGGGGCCCTCGGGGCTCCGCCCCCCTCCAAGGGGGCCATCGGGATCCGCCCCTCTCCAAGAGGGCCCTCAGGACTCGGCCCCTCTCCAAGGGGGCCCTTAGGGCTCGGCCCCTCTCTAAGGGGGTTCTTGAAGCTCCACCCCTCTCCAAGGATGCCCTCGGGGCTCCGCCCCTCTCCAAGGGGGCCATCGGGCTCCGCCCCTCTCTAATCGGGCACTAGGGCTCCGCATACAAATCGGTCCGATATAATAACTGTACTTTTAATCTTCACAAATAAGGTTTTATAAACTCTTAAAGTACTCCGTGCTTTAAATGGAATGGCGTGTTTTATAGACAACATAAAGCACGCCGCATATGACCCTTGGAAACAGTTTAAAATCACGGCTGTAGAAAAAAATATTAACAGTACAGTTAATGTGGTTGTTATGACAATTGTACTGACAGCAGGTAACGTGATGTTTGTGAAGGCATGTGATTATCACCTATTAATCAGGAAGATATGTGATTATCAGTTGCTATGTACATTATCAAAAGGTAGTACATGCGTAACTATGCATTTTGCCGTTTTTCATTGGTTGATGTTAGAGGGAGTGGTGAAAAATATGAGGATTTTCAGCACTCAGTAACCTCATATTTTGTGAATTTATTCACCCAGAAACGGTGATCCAAGCCTCATCAGAAAAAACGTAAACTTTATTACCGATTAATAATTTAATTTTGTTGGGGCCACTGGCAGTACAAAATTCGCTTATTGTGATCTGTTGGCAGCAACTCATGTAAGTCAAGTATTTCCTACGGGAATAGCTTTAAATATTTGTTGAAAATAGTAACGCAACTTTCTAATGATAAACCAGTCTACTGCGAAAGTCTATGTAGTATTGTAGTGGGTTGTTCGTTGATATGTTGACGAATATCATCAACTGTTTGTTGATAACGAACTGTTGGCCTACCTGTACTATCTCTATGAGCAATGGGAGCATGTATCTCGGAATAAATCAACATATCTTCTAAGTGCGCTGCAAAAATATCCTTGAAGGGAAGCAATGTCTGGATAATCTGACCGAAATTCCGCCAAATATTGCAGCACACTGTAAATCCATTCACCGTTCACTCGAATACCATTCCGAAAATATGACGCAATCATAACTTTTACCTGAAAACGTTAAGAACTCTCAAGGCTATTGTGAGCCTAGAAAGTTAACCATTACACGACTAATACAGTAATATTTTTACCTGACTGATATTACTCTACTCGTCTAATGGTTAACTTTCTAAAAACCTAGTGTTATTTAACATACCTGCTCAGTAGTTTTTTAAACGATTGTCAAAACGCCTTTTTTGCATAGTGATCATGAAAGTCGTCTTTTTTAACGAAAAATTGTGAAAAAAGTACCAATTTTTTAACGCAAAATCCTGAAAAAGAGTACACTGTTTTTAACTATTCGGTCTCCGACTTCGCCCTCGTTAATCAAACCTCAAATTCATGAAAAAAATTATGACTTTCAAAACTAATTGTATAAAGTACTATTACAAAACCTGAAGATTACGAATCAGTTTGACTCTATTGGCGATTTCAGGTAAAATTTTATACATACCATGTCATGAAAGTTATTCTTCTGGGTTCAGGAGTTTAAAAGTACTAGGCCTTACAGCTTCGTACAATATGCTCTTTCGTCCAGTAAAGGATAACCTTCATGACTTGATATGTAAATAACTATTTTCTGTTCTATTGTGAAAACCATTATAGTTGTAGCTTAATTGAATGCTCAATATAAACATATGACAACTTCAACAGTTAACAAATTCTAAAGCCTGCTGTTGACATTAATTTTATTTTAATGGCCAACCTCTATGTTATTTCTTTCTGAACACATAGTACTTACAAAATAATTAGGATAGCGTAAACATAATACCATGGTGTTCCTTGGAAATCAACGCTTATAAGTAAATGATTTATTAAACGCTCTTACACACCAATTGCTATGAACAACTGTCAGACTCTTTTTACGAGAAATACACTGAAGCGTAGTCTTCTCTTAAATAACTATTTAAAATTTAAACCGTTTCCTGCTCAAAATGATATATTAGTCACTTTACCTTTTTATTTAAGCAGTTTTAGAGAAGCATAGCAAGCACAAGACGGGAAATATAATATAATTTGAAACTGTGACATGGAATACATCGTTCTGAGTAAAATCAATACTGATATGTAAATGGAGATACCTTTAAAAACATATTTCTATAATTTCAGAACAAGAGAGGTATTTACAAAGATCTGTGAAGGCAGCGAGAATGTCTCTTGATAATACTGTAATAAGTGAATGTGTGACATTTTTAGGAAAGGATAATCTACCATCATCAAAGC
The DNA here is from genome assembly GCA_940337035.1 of Agriotes lineatus. Lineage (NCBI taxonomy): Eukaryota > Metazoa > Arthropoda > Insecta > Coleoptera > Elateridae > Agriotes > Agriotes lineatus. The sequence goes on along the minus strand of CALNHX010000973.1, from coordinate 148,968 downwards.
TCGCATATACGGCTACATATGCATTGGATTATACCCCGGATAGTGTAGTAAAGAGTGAACAAAAACAAATTTTTAAATGGGTCTTCTTGAAAGTCAGTGGTTCACGAGTTTTTTAAAAACAATATTGAATTACAAATTTTGAATGTATTTGGTGTTTCAGCATTGCAAAACAAGTACCTAAATAGTTCTTAATTTTAAGGTTTTTAGTTACTACGGCGAAAAATCTTTCGAAACTATTTAGTGCCCTGAAAATAGGTACGGTTTTTGTCAAATTATAATATTCCTTTGTAACAATCGACATGTCGTTTATTAAATTTACGTCAAATAGAATATGATAACACTCTTTCTTGATTTTAAAAGCTTCAGTTTCCAACAAACGTTAGGGCAGCCACACCACTTACCTTATAGCGATGCCGTATATGTTTACTAAAATTTGTCTACAAGAGTTGCAAATGATATATATTGTTGACCCATTCAGAGGAGTGACGATCACTAAACATTTCAGTATCAAATAGTTGCAACGTAGTGGACAAAAAGATTTTATCTAGTATATTTTTATGAATTGTATATTTTCAATGTATTGAAACAGTTTTCTGAAAAAAATCCACTGCAAAATTAATGTTGTTACCACAGCAGAAATGTTCAAGTAAACATTCTCCTGATATATGCGTTTCTCGGCAGACTAACAGCCTCTAAACAATTAACCAAGAGAATAACCGCTTTGCGACCAAATGATAATAAACTACTTGTACTGTGGAGTAATCGCCCAGTTAGGCATTATTTCCTCTGCCCAGGGAACGCCTCTTAACATTAAGTAAACAATTACCCTAAAACTATGGAAGCAACTGCTTAACTTCCAGAACAGTATCTCACCGGTGACCAGTTTATGAAGATATACAGTCTTTTATACCAAATAAAGAGCATGTAACATGTAGTATTTAGTTTTTATACACATACCGTCTGTTCTATAAAAAAGGCCCCGCCTTCTAGCTACTTTATTATTTATTTTAGACCTAATAAACCTTATATCAAATCAAATGGCACATAAAAACCTACATTTTAGCACTATCAAAAAATTTTTATCTTCAATTGTTTCAGAGTGGTGACGTCACTTGCAATTTTTTTAAATGACACTGTATATATTTTTTGACATTTTCTGGTAGAGGTTTTTTTTTTCTTTTCAACAATATAATTATTTTATGCCCTTACATAAGAAAATTTTCGAGAAAAATTAAAAAACTTTTTTATCGGTGGGAGGCCACCATACACAACTATAAACAAAAGTGTAACTCAGAAAAACAAAACAATAAACACTTTAGATTATTCTGAAATCTGACAGTTAAAGCGTTTGGCTACTATTTGTTTTGTTTTTCTGAGTTACACTTTTGTTTACAGTTTTGTATCATGGCCTCCCACTGTGAAAAAGTTTTGTAATTTTTCACGAAAATTTTTTTATGCAAGTGCATGAAATATTTATATTGTTGAAAAGAGAAAAAAAAACCTCTACCAGAAAATGTCAAAAAATATATACCGTGTCATTTAAAAAAATTGCACGTGACGTCACCACTCTGAAACAATTGAAGATAAAAAATTTTTGATAGTGTTAAAATGTAGGTTCTTATGTGCCATTTGATTTGATATAAGGTTTATTGGGTCTAAAATAAATAATAAAGTAGCTAGAAGGCGGGGCCTTTTTTATAGAACAGACTGTATACTACTAATACACAATTATTATTGGAACACATTTCCGCCCTTTCTACAAATACTTAAAGGAGTGGCCTCCCCCTGATAGCAAATTTCTGTAAATAACTACTAATTTTCTATATATATAAATTACATTCGAGGGAATGGGTGCTTCAAAAACAGTTTAGAATGTCGTGGGTGAGGTGTTGTTGATTCCTTGGAGTGGTATAGAAATAAACCTGGTATTTATGGAGTACTTATAATCGATTTGAATATTTTCACCTCGTGTGCTGTACAATTGTTTGAAATTTAAACGGAGTATTTATATAATTTCATTATTTTTTTGATAATAATTTTAGGTACCACAGTGGCACAGTGCTGAGCTCATATGTTATAAATACTAATGGTCCAGTCACTATGTGCACTATGACTTTGCTTGAAAGTGAACGGAAATTTAAAATTCCTTTTTTGGGGTGTATGTGGGGGGGGGGGGGTTCAGGAAAGCTCAACTTCAACTTAAAAATAAAGTGGACCTATTTTAGAATTTTTTAATCTCTACAATTTATAGTCGATTAGTTTTCCACGAACGAGCGATGTTAGTCGAGATATCGAACGCGAAAGGAAAGCGGGAAGAAGTCGAGATTTTTTCGTGTTTCTTCACTTATGTTTTGTTTCTCGTCATATTTAGCGAAAAAGTAGTTATTATAAAACTTGTAGAGGTTAAAAATACATGCAATTTAGCCTATTGTAAATTGAAATGCGACTAAAATTACAACCTGTAGAGAGGACAAAAGTCGTCAGGTCGGTGTGTAGTTTTGATTTCATGTATCGCCCTATTAGATAAATGACTTACTAAACTCGATTAAATTATTAGAATAATCAGATTTCATAGAAAATATTAATGGACAATGAAAGTTCAACTTTTTTGGACCCACCAAAATCCCAAAAAGGGAGTTTAAAATTTCGAACCTTATGAATTTTTACTTCTAAAAATTCTTCAAGGTATTACGTGTACTTACAATCCGAGCCTCAAATTCATATGTGACCTTTGCAGAATATGAGATATTATCTATCCTGAAATGTAAAAATCAAAAACTACGATTTAGAAAACACCGGTTACAATTGCCAAAATTTAGCTTCACTTCTGTACATAAAACCCATAAGGTCTATCTTAGTGTAAATAGTAACAATTATCATTCATCATAATCAACATCAGTGTCAACGATGAAACTCTTTCGTTTGTTCCGATCTCACAGATCTGGTTCTTCCAGCGTATTTTGGTCGTCCAACGTTTCTTCTTCCGCCTGTAAGCTGGTAATGAAGCAGTTGTTTTGGTATACGGGAGTCCACCCTATTGAAATGTTCGTGCCAATTGGTTCTGTATTGTTTTATTTTTTTATCTAGATTGAATATATCGAATTCTTGTTTAACTTTCTCATTGTGTTTATGGTTCAATATTGTGTATCCAGCAGTGTTCCATCTAAATCTCATTTTAGCTGTTTCAATTCTTCCTGTTTGGCTTTTAGTAATCGTTGAATTTTCGCATCCGTGGAGTACGGAAACAGCCATAACATTATAAAACTTAAGGTGGGTTTTCTCTTTGTGTTTTTAGATACATTTTTATTGTTCCACACATGTACTTGAATTTCACTACTTTGCTGTTTTATTCTCTTCATTCTTCATATGTAATTTTATATTTTAAATAACTACAAAACAACTGACTCGTTCGATTGGTGTACTTATCATCAATAAATGATTTTCGCTCAAAAAAGAACTTGATCTTTAAAAGCTACCACCTTAACCTTTGAAGTAGAGACATCTAAATTATACATATATTGTTTATGTTTTATATAGCTTATGAGAAGAATAGACTCCTTCGAAATGTTATGCTAGAGTAGAATCTTACGGATCCCATAGACTGCATACAACCAATGCCTCGATTTTATTGGAAACCAAGCGAAAAAAACTCCTTCTTAAGCGTGCTAGAAGGCTGAAAACCTGGAGAAAACTATACATACATACATATATAATCGGTTCCTCTTCTACCTTACGGTGTAGAGGTGTCGTGGCAGTGATGTCTCCACACACGACGGTCAGCAGCCATCCTCTCGGTTTGCCTCCAATCAATTCCCTTTCTTTGTAGAGTCTTAGCTATTTCACTATTCCATGTTCTATTTGGCCGGCCTCTCTTTCTTTTCTTATCAATTCCAGTCTTGCATATAACTTTAACTTTTCTGTTCTCACTCATACGCACCATGTGACCGAACCACATTGGTTGTCGCGTTTCAATTACCGAAAGCACTGATTTAACATTAAACCACTCGCGAATTACATTATTATTAATACAGTCTTTTCTTGATACATCAGCTGCTGCTCTAAGATAGCGCATGTCACTTGCTTGTATTGTGCTCTTGTCTCTGTCACTAAGGGCGCACGTCTCACTTCCGCAAGTGAATACAGGGATGTATACACCTTTCAATATTTTGGCCTTTGTGGCGCTGCTTACTTCTTTCTTCCTTATGAAGACTTTTTAAATGCGTAAAATAATTTAGTGGCATTTGATACTCGAGTGCTAATTTCCGTTTCTATACTTCCCCTGGCATTTAATACTGAACCCAAATATTTAAAGTTGTCAACTTGCTTCAATTTCCTGTTATTTAATATTACTTGAAATTGTTCCTCGTCTTCACTTATTACCATAGTTTCCAATTTTTCAATATTAATACTCATTTTATTCTCCCTTAGTTTTTGATTCCATAGTAGCACATTCTTTTGTAAATCTGTTTCAGTGTTCGCAAATATTACTAAGTCATCCGCAGTACACGTAAACTTGCTGTAATTTATGAACTCTTAATTTTTCGGGTTTTAATTTTTGGTTACAAGCCCTGTATATATTGTCCATTAGGACAATGAACAGGAGAGGACTTAGTACTCCTCCCTGTCGGACTCCCATAGTAGAAACGAATTCAGTAGAACTTAGGTTATTCGTTCTAATTATATTTCTTGCAACGAGATATACACTTTTGATAGCCCTCACCAGTGTTTTATCAACTCCTCCTTCTAATACTTCTCAAATTTTTTCCCGGGGTGCACTATCGAAGGCTTTAATCAGATCAATAAAGCATAGATACAATTTGTTGTTGTGGGATAGTGTTTTTTCTACTAGTTGTCTTAAACTAAATATAAGATCCACGGTTCCTCTTTCAGGCCTAAAACCGCATTGGTTATCGTCGATCGTTGTTTCTATCACTTGCCTTAATCTTTTCTCGAGAGTTATTTCGTATGCCTTACAGGCAACGCTAATTATAGAAATTCCCGTGTAGTTTGTACAGTTTTTAGCATCTCCCTTCGCAAATATTGGAAGTATTATAGCTATTGTCCAGTCTCGGGGTATATCTCCGGTTTTCATGCCAGATTGAGTACCTTGTGCAGGCATGCCAACCCTTCTTTACCCATGTATTTAATCATTTCTGCTTTTATGTTATCATGTCCTGCGGCCTTCCTATTTTTTAGTCTTTTCACAGCTGCATATACTGCCACTAGTGTTATTTCTTTATGTGTTTCCATACCATTAGTACTGGTCTTAGTTAAGTTCACTGTCTCTGTACTACCTCCCAATATTTCAGAGAAATATTTACGCCATCTCAATAGTTTCTTTTCGATCAGTTATTATGTTACCTTCTTTGTCCTGTATACATTTAATTCCTCCCCTTTTACCTTTTCTTAAATTCTTCAGTGTACGGTAAAGTACTTTTGCATTTCATTGGCTGTTCTCTTCCATCTTGTTTCCAAGATCTTCCCATTCTATGACCTTTGCTTTTGTTATCTTCCTTTGTTCTTTGTATGCTTGATACGCTGCTGCAATCTTATTGCTGAGGTATGTTTTCCATAGCTTCTTTTTCTTTCTGACTTCAGTCTTGATTTCCTCATTCCACCAAGCAGTACATTTCTTCGTTCTTCGCCTTGTTTTACAGCATACCTCTTCCGCAGCCTTGCAGCTAGTTGTTTTGAATGTTTTCCACAATGTCTCCACTTCCTTGATCCCTTCCCAGTCAATACTAGTGAGATTTGTACTTATTAAAGCCCTATATCTTGATCTCATACCTTCTTGAAGTAGTTTATACACTTTGATACATGGTTCACTGTACCTATTATTTTCCATCTTCGATGTTAGGAGAGTTATGTTTTCGTCACATTTCATTTTTATTTTACTAAGAAGTGGTCACTCCCAATTTCTCTTCCCCTAAGCCGTCTAACATCGTTCACTTCTTTTCTGTATTCATTTTCTATTAAAATTAAGTCTATGATGGATTTTTCATTCCTGCTGTCCATGGTTCGTGTGAATTTATGTATGTATTTATGTTTAAAGTGGGTGTTACATACTACCATGTTGTTGTTTAAGCAGAATTCTATTACACGTTGTGCATTCTTGTTAATGATTTCTTCTCCGTGTTGCTCAACTGGAAATTCTTTTTCATTACTGCTACCAACCCTACCATTAAAGTCTCCCATTATCACTATTTTATTGTACACGATATCCTTTTCTTCCTGCAGTGTTTCCCAAAATATATTTTTAATTGCTTTTTTCTCATTATCAGATGGACCGTATATCTGAAATAAAGTTAATGTGTCGCTTTCTCCTTCCTTCACATCTAACCTTATCAGTCTCTCATTTACGGATTTTCAGCTCTTTATACATTTTACGAAGTGTTTGTTAATTAAAATTGCAACTCCTGCTTTAGCTCTTTCTCGTTCTGGTACACCACTATATATCAAAAGATGATCATTCATAAGGTTTGAACTTCCTCGTTCTTTCTTTTTTGTGTCTGTCTCCTTGTGTTTTTAGATATATTTATATTGTTCCACACATGTTCTTGAATTTCACTACTTTGCTGTTGTATTCTCTTCGTTATTCATATGTATTTTGTATCCTAAATAACTAGAAACAACTGACTCATTCGATTGGTGTACGTACCATCAACAAATGATTTTCGCTCAAAAAAGAACTTGATCTTTAAAAGCTATCACCTTAACCTTTGAAGTAGAGACATCTAAAGTATACATATATTGTTTATGTTTTATATAGCTTATGAGAAGAATAGGCTCCTTCGAAATGTTATGCTAGAGTAGAATGTTACGGATCCCATGGATTGTGCATACAACCAGTGCCTCGATTTTAGGGGAAACCAAGCGAAAGCAATTCCTTCTTAAGCGTGCTAGAAGGCTGACAGCCTGGAGAAAACTATAATGCAAGGAAAACAACATGGCAAACGACGATGACTTGATATCACGCGGGCAGTATTAGACGAACCACCATCAGTTTCCATGCAGAGAGCCTAAAACCGACGGCAGTGGTCTCTTATTACCAAATATTCAGCTTCGGCCTAGCACAGTAAATTTTGAACACTCGGCAATAAAAAGAGGAGGATAAACATCTGGCGTGCACAACAGCACGACAAATTATTGCCCAGTAACCAATCTATCCCTAAGCGAATTTTCAATGGCAACTCAGTTTAAAATCGGTGAGTGGGTGGGTACAATTTATAACAATTAGCCAAATCCTAAAACATGTATAAGGTCTAATTTAGGCGCCAGGTTTGACAAAGCCCCGAAATAAATAAAAATTCTACGATTCAGTATTTCAAACCTAATATCTAGAATCGCACGGGATGCGTTGCAATAAAACCTATCTGTTGCTATTTTTGCTGTTGAGAACCTGAATTATTAACACCTGGAATGTTGCTTCAAAAGAACTACGACTCAATAAAACATTGTATTGAGAATAATCAGAATAATGGGCTTATTTGAATTAATAAATAAGGACATTAATTAATATTGTGACACGTGCAATACCAACATATTAAAAATATTCAATTCGCATGCATTAAGCTGCAGAAATATAACTCCAAAGAGTACAAAATGAAGGACGCCGGCCCAAACTTTGATGTTCCGAACACCAACACCATTTGAAATGAAAGCAAAGATATAATTGACTAAAACAACTATCTAAACATTACACAGCGACTAGTATCGGCTACTCAAATAATAAATACGTTCGATCAAAAGGTAGTAAACACTAAAATTCTTATATTGCGTAAATTGTACCCATATTACGACTAACAGTTCATACCACTTTCAAACATACTACTATATACTATAGTCATAATAATGCTTACCAATATTTCCTTTTGGCATAAATTATGCCACAGCGTGTGATATCAATTATAATTTACATTTACTATTTGGAAAGGAAACGAGTACCTCCACGATTGTATTACGAAAATTGCTAAAATTCTGAAATAAATAAAATACTAGTTCGCTTCCTCTAGCTTGAACTGGTGAATCAAGAAGCATCTTTGATTGGCGATGTGCAGCTATTATGCGAAAGTGGTTCCTGTTCGCGTTGAAAGAGAAGGCTTAGCGATTGAACAGGTGTTCGCCATCGGTAGAGTGCATTCCGAATACTTTACAAACGGTTCAAAATTGGTAGCCTTACGAGGAGCGCTAATAAATGATAAATACATAACGCATTAGCGAAAAATCTAGAGCAAACCTAAGCACGCAATAAATCAAAGAAATGTTTCGCATACGTTTTTCAACAGAAGCGCCACAAATTACAACCGCCTGCTTCATGCGGTTTCTTGACCCAACAAATCCATAAAAATAAAATTATAAGTGAACGACCAATTGTGCTCCATCAAAATAACTAATACAGTCGACCCGACAAATCCGTAATTCATATTTACGAAGAATATTCTACCACGTACAGGAACTACTAGTTCCCATACGACTTGGGCCCAAAAACACGACCGCTTGAGAAGAAGGAACTGAGCTGCAATCACGGCACCAGAAACATTAATACTTCAACTAACGCGAAAGTAAACCGTAACACCCTTATTGGTGAAGGGGTTGAAATTCTGAATTCATAATGGACCACAACACATCATGATGTAATGATGAGAGGAAGAGATGGTTTATGTATTGATCAACACAATTATCATTCCAGATAGTTAGAGTAATTAGAAAACTTTTAGTAATATGTAATCATATAATGTTATGTACCGCATACTTCATGAAAAATAATCATTCTAATAATATAATGAAATTTTTACATTTCAGAATACATACAATAACAATTCATATTCTGGAAAAGTTACATATGAACTTGCTGTTGATATTCTAAGTGTACGTAGTACTGTGAAGAATGTTTAAGCAGGGAAATTTTAAACTCCTTTTATGGGATGTTGGGGTCCAGTAAAGTTGAACTTCAAGTTGTTCACTCATATTTTCTAAGAAATATAAGGATTCTAATAATGTAATGAAGTATATTATGTCATGTAGGTAATAGAACGATACATGAAATCAAAATCATTTTACTGGTTCAGGTACCGACCAACATGCTCCAGTAAGTTGTATTATGTACTAACTGTTTTATTATCTCATCTGTGGAATGAGTATGATACGGATGTGTATCTTCTAAATTAATTGGCTACGTTGTTTTCTTTCTTTTTTATAGAAACTCGTAATGGTATAACTGAAAACGAAGGTACATTGGAATTTTTACGTTTCCCCTCCAAAATGTTCCACTTTTGTCGACGAAGGTCCCGCAAATAAAGATAGTTTCGACGAAATACTAAACGAAGTACTATTAGAAATTAGAGGTAATAGAGAGATATTATTATTGGGAGATTTAACCGGACATGTGGATAGAAAACAAAATGACAAGATAGTTGGTCCATGCGAAAAAAAAATTATGGAATGATAATGGACAGCGGCTAATACATATCTGAGAGCAACATAAATTAAGAATATTTAAAGGACATTTTTAATGTGTAGAACAATACATACGTACACTTTTGAACAATCATCAAGACAAAGCAAATCAGTAATATATTACATAATTACTCTACAGAACTCACAAAAGGAACGTACAGGATGTATATAGGGGTCCAACAGGTAGAACGAACCATTACTTACTTGGGGGCTAAGATAATGTTTCCATCCAGAGCGTATGAGAGAGCTATTAGTGACAGTGAGAATAGGAGCGAAGAAACATGATACAATACCAAAAGTCTACAAGAAGAGGGCACGTGTTACTTGTATTAATCACGGCTAAATCAGAAATATAAAGATATAAATGGATATTTACGCACCGAAATATATAAACACATAAAAGGTAGTATAAAGGACGCGCAGCAGCAGAGGCACTAGGGCATAACGTAGAAGAGCTAGAAAAATCAAAAGCGCAAAAATATGAAGGAAGCAAACCCAAGGACACCAGGAAAGCAATTAGAATACCCACCAAGACATTGAATTATTTATTTACCTAATCGACTTCAAAGCGCCAGCGTGGTTCGGTGGTTAGAGCATTGGACTGAGGCGCGGAAGTCTGGAGTTCAAATCCCAGATCGATGCCTGGAGGGCGGCCTACCCAGTCGCTTTAAATAATTGGGAACCTGCCTTCGAAAGAATACGGGGTGATAATGCGGTTGTCTAATGAGTGATGCTCACCACATCACCACGTGTCATGAATTTGACACGCGACAGCCGGGTGTGAAAGCGAGGATGCGGAAGCTCTGACCTTCCGCCTTGCAGGCCAAGCTCGTTCATGGGGTGTTAGTGCCTCACCATTATATATATATATATAATCAATTCCCTTTATACCCTTCGGGTGTAGGGATACACTACATCTTACAATTTACAGAGTTATTCAATTTACAATTCACTATCTTCACATTATGATATACTTTATCTCACCCAGTCCTTTATAAAGTTTTTCCATTTAACTCTATCTTTTGCTAGCCTTTTAGCCTCTGTCCAAGGTTTTCCCTTCTTCTTTAGGATCTTCTCGATTACTTCATCCCATGTTTGCTTTGGCCTCCCTCTTTTCTTTTTGCCTGTCATTTTGGATTCCCATATCTTCTTTGTTTGCTCCTTTCCTCCCATCCTCTGCAGGTGTCCCCACCATCCTAGTTGTCTGCATTCTATAAATTCCTCTATAGACTCGATATTCAGTTCTTGTCTTATTGCTTCATTCCTAAGTCTGTCTCTTTTGGTAACTCCCAGCACCCTTCTTAGGTACTTCATTTCTGCAGCCCTGATCTTGCTTTTCTCTCTTCCTGACAGTACCCATGATTCGCTTCCATAAGTAAGGATTGGCCTATATATTGCCTTAAATACCTTCATTTTTGTTTCTTCTCTTATTTCTTTTTTATTTATAAAAGCTTTACTCAGAGCGTAGTATACTTTATTTGTCGCTTCCAGTCTGTTATTTATCTCCACGCCTTGGTTACCTGTTTCTTCTATATTTACTCCCAGGTATTTAAAATTCTTCACCTGTTCTATTGTTTCCCCGTCTATTCTTACTTCTACTTCCTTCCTTTCACTGTCTATTACCATTATTTTTGTTTTCAGTTTGTTCAGCCTCATTCCATTGTCCTTCAGCACTTCATTCCATACTTTCAAATTCTCTTTTAAATCTTTTTCGCTGCCTGCTATTAGTGCTATGTCATCCGCGTATGCACATTCTGAGATGTCGACTCTTTCTAAATTTCTATATCCAACAAATAGAGGTTTTGTTCTTTGTTTTGCCTCTCTGATTACTTTATCCATAAAGGTGATGAATAACAACGGGCTGAGGCTCCCTCCTTGCCTGACACCCATCTTCGTATAGAATGGCTCAGATTCTGCATTCTTTCTAATTACCCTATTTTTTGTTTTCCGGTAAAGACATTTAGTTACCCTGATTAATTTCTCGTTTATATTTTTCTCATTTAAGCATTCCCATATTTTCTCCCTCGTTACTCGGTCAAAGGCTATTTCCATATCTATGAAAGCCAGATATATTGCTTTAGATCTTGCTCTTGCTCTACTAATGATCTCTTTGATTGTGAACACATGGTCCTGCGTACTTTTCCCTTTTCTGAACCCGCTTTGCACTTGCAATATCGTCGGCTCCACTTCCTTCCGCAATCTTTTCTCAATTATTTTTTCAAATAACTTTAATACTGTGCTCAGTAGGGTTATCCCTCTGTAATTATTGCAGTCCATCGTATCTCCCCGTTTGAAAAGTGGTAATATTAATCCCAATTCCCATGCACCTGGTATTTTTTCTTCCTTCCATACTCTATTGAATATCTTCAGTAATGTTTGTCGTCCACTTATCCCCATATTTTTAATCATCTCTGTTGTAATTCCATCACTGCCTGGAGCTTTTCCATACTTCAACACTTTTATCGCTTCCACTAATTCTTCCATCGTGATCTCGTTTACTTCATTTTCTTCTCCTTCTACAACCCTTACGTTTCCTCCACCTTCGTCTTGGGGGTTTTCTAGTTCGAGTTCTGTTTCTGCTATAAGGAGCTTTTGGAAGTACTCTTTCCAACGGTTCATGATTTCTGTCTCGCTTCTTAGTATCTCTCCTTTTTCGTTCTTAATTCCTATAGTTTCTACTTTTTCATTTCTCTTTAGGTTTTTTAGTACCTTGAAGAACAGTTTTTGGTTCCCTTTACTATCCTTTTCAAGTTTGTCTCCAAACTCCTTCCATGTCCTTTGCTTAGATTTTCTAACTATCTTCTTCACTTTCTCCCTTTGTTTCTTATATTCTTAATACTTCTCTTCTGTTTTATTGCTTAAGTATTCATTCCATTTTCTTTTCTTGATTTTTACCTGTTGTTTAATCTCTTCGGTCCACCAGGCCGTGTGTCTCTTACTTCTATTCTCTTTATACGTTCCACATACCTTTTTAGCTGTCTCCACGATTGTATTTCTAAAAAATTCCCATAACTCTTCCGTTTGGGCGCTATTTAATTCTTTTTTCCTCTTTGTTATCTCACTTTCTACGGCTTCTTCATATCTTTTCGCTGTTTCTTCATTCCTTAGTTTATAATTTCTTAGCGTTTCTTTTCTTTTCTTTAGTTCCTTCTTGTCTTTTTGTGGGTTCTCTTTCCCCTGTTTACATTTAATGCCTCACCATTATTATTTTTTTAATTGACTTCAAGGTTCGATATTCCAACACCGTCGAATAAAATAGAAAGCACAATTAATGTTTTCTGTAATTTTGACCTGATGTAATGACATTTTGTTGTCGTTTTCAACGTCAAAACGATGCATATATTCACACTAGTTGCAATATTGACGCTAGTGCTAATATAAAAATTTAGTATAACTTTGTAGATTGAAGTAAATGTATTTACCATAGAAATTAATATGACTCAAAATTACAGAAAATCTTCTATGCAATACGTTGCAAAATTAGTGTTTTTTACACACAACGTGTTGCCCAACTCTCTGTTTAGTATGAAAAACAGTTTAATGTTTCAACCTGATACATAAATAGCTATTTGTTATTACAGGTCTTCACCGAATGCTAAAAAGGAGAAACCAACTGCCATTCAGGTACTCCGTATAAACAGGCATTATAGCAGTTGCCCTTTGTTGACAGCCACAAATACATACAGAAATTATGTCGTGAATATCAAATGCAAAGCTGCAAATCTAGCTTTAATTAATTCCAATTCTTCCTTAATTTAATGATTACGCACAAGTGCAAACGGGGAAAACAGGTCAATTCAATGCATCAGTCATACGACGTGTTGGCGAAATATAGGTGCTAATATATTTGGTAGACTGTTCTGACACTAACAAATTATCTCTAAATATTTTGTACGTCCTTGTTTTTTAAATAACTCAATCTCCAATCGATTTATGTGCTATGTTGTTTTGTCTAGAGGGATTATTGTTTAGACATTTTCATTCAAGAATATTTTTTTTATTTCTTCACGGTGTCTTTAAAATTTGATTATACCTTGAAATTATGAATAAATATTTAGTTTTGAAGTCCAGCAACACTTAAATAACATAATAATTGCGAATCGACAGCCAATTCAATTAACTGTTTCACAATCGGTTGCGTAGTTTGAGAAATCAGTGCTTCTACCAACAATAAAGCAATTCAAAGGCTACATATATCAGAGTTAAAATTTAATATAGGTTTCCTTTGGGTAGCTTACTTTATACGCTCTTACATGATATTGTGTTTTATATTTTGCTGTCAGTGTACAATAACTTTTCCCTCAATGTGCACAAGGTGAGTTGTTTTGACAGGAATCCCATCCTGTCAGCTTTTTGCTAAAATAGTTGGGAAATTATGTACTAATACTACCCAGCGTTACCTATTTACTTCCCTCGTCGAAAAGACGAAGGAAGTATCGTAATTGCGAAAAAATCACCTTCCGAGAATTTTTCAGATCTTCACGTTTCAGGGTCCCTAGATGACGAAAACAAGGTTTTCTCAATTCCGTCCGTCTGTCTGTCTGTCTGTCTGCCTGTTGGCAGTATACCTAAAAAACTACTTGTTGGAAGATGAAGATATTTTGCATGCAAATTATATGTTTACCTGGCATAAAACCGAGAAAATTTCAGATAAATATATACAGGGTGAGCACCTTCAAAAAATTAACCTTTGTTAATTTTTGCGTTAATTTTGAAATAGATGGAAGTAACAATTTGCACATAGGTCGGGCTTTGCAGTTAACGAAAATAGGACCCTACATATACAGGATATTGTCGCAAAAGAGTGAAAATGTTTCAACATTAAGACCGTTCTGTTAATTAGAGCAGCGGTCGCACTCGTACCAGTGGTGCTGAGTGGCTCACTATAACATATCGATGCGGTTACAATCGCATGCGCAGGTGATATAAAATCTAATCCCGCCGCCGGTAATTTTTTTAAATTCATAATTGATGTAATTCGCATAACCGAATGTTTTGTTTTATTGTATAAATATTATTGGGCTCGTTACGTTATTTTTAGCACTATTTTCCTTTGATTTTTAAAATTGTTTTAAAATTACAGAGTGGTTCCTTTTATTGTTTCAGTATTATTAGGAACGTTAAGATATTTTATCCCTAGTTGCCTTTGATTTTTCTAATTTTGTGTCACAACTTCAACTGCTTTTATTTACAAAATATAAAAGTAATAATTTGCATATAACTCGGATTTTATCATTGGCAAAAATGAGACCTAACAGATACAAACTAAACTTCAGAAATGGGACAGACTAATAAACTTAGTAGCTTTATAACGCAGAAGAAACTCGTTGAAATTGAATGCGGCCGTGGCGCCGTTGTTCTAGCGATAATCCAGAAACTCAGTCTCACATATTCGCCTGGGAGGGGTAGAGTTCAAACCCGAGTGACTACCTTTTTTTTTAGTTTGAAAATTGATCTAATTCGCGCGAGGGAAGTTCCGTATAACCCCTTTACAGATTTTTAAGAATATTTTCAACGCGAAGTGTTTAGAAGTAGAATTTTTGAATAAATCATTATTTATAGATTCAAGAATTTATTATCGTTACCCTAACCATTTGTATAAATCATTCACAACGTTTCTTCCTACGCGCAAGCATGTTAGGATGATATTTATGTTGGTAAGTATGCGAAATAACTAAACATGTCAAAATTCGGTTATGTTGTTTTCAATATGTGGTGATGATTTTAGAAGGCTTGCACTGTTACCAGTTAAATTTTAGTCACTTTCCGTAAAACTTTCAACATTTTGACATTAAAATTGCAGCAATGTCAACAAAGCAGTTGTGAAAATTGTTATAGCTTTCTATCACAATTCCTTCATGTAACCCAATAAAAACACATAACAGCCTACTAGAAGGAGGAAACCTTAATTATAATTATACTATTTCATTTAAAAATATGTATGTTAAATAATATATTTAAAAATCTTTTAAATGTTTAGATATAATATAATACAGCCGCTCTTTAATCCTTTTCATAGTATCTACATGTTATTGTACTATGTCAGTGTGTCTGCTTGACTTAAATGTCACCCATAACAACCACTGCCGTTAAAATTTAACAGTGACGGTCATTATTTCATTATCAACCGTTGCTACACTATTAAATTGTGTGCTATGTTTTAGTTTGTTTGAAAACCAATTTGTAATAATTACACTATCAAAATCCGTAAGGGATTCAGATTAGTAGTAAACTGTATTTATATTTTTAGATTAAAATCACATATTTTAAAATTGGGCATCTTTCGTAGATGCTACGAAAACTGTTAACCCATCAGTAGTCGCGCACTTGTCCTTGAGACCGTGTGAAAGAAAAACCATATTATTGTAGCTGCTAGAGGACGTTCATGCTTGTCGCTCTCAATAGCTGTTGTCCGCTTGAACTTGTAGCGTCAGTACTAGTTTTAGCGGGAGATGTGCGTGTAGTGACAAATTATATTATAAAACGGTGTCCTGGACCAGGGTGATCAAACTCGTACACGGTGTACTAGACCAGCGCGACTAAAGCCGATACTATTTTTTGGTAAGTATAATTTTTATTACGTGTTTATATGTAGAAAAAAACGTTTTATTTTTAGATGCACTATGTGGTCATACGAAAAGAACAAGAACATCCTAAGAGTTCTTTTGGAGGACCTAGAAAGAGAGGAAGATCGCCATCTAGATATCTTCTTGGAGGATACCCCTGATGATGAAGAATCCGATAATGAGCCCGATCATCGAGAGATTCAGGAAGAAAATAGTGACAGTGAAGAGGATATTGGTGATGGGGATGAAGAATATAAAAATGCAAACAGTTCCCGTTTTGTCTGTTGTCAGTATGCGACTAGTATTTTATTTACCTTGCGTAGTATGTCTAATAAGTTTGTATTTTAGACAAATTTAAAACAACCTTTGGAAAAAACACCCACCTCCATTGCGATCTGTTAGAACAAGAAAAGAATTAACTCTCAGGTTATATTTGATGCAAATAATCCCGACTCCCGTTTATTGCGGCGGAATTATCTAAGAAATTTAGCTAATACTTTAATTCGTCCTCAACTCGAAAGTAGAGCTATTTCGCCTTTTATCCCTATGACAATAGAATCACGATTACAAGAAGTATACGAAATAAGAGGAATTTGGACCACAAGAGCAAAAACCAGAAAGACGCAAACTTTGCAATTGGAAAAAAAATCGTAAAACAATATTCTTCTGTTTTTTTATGCAATACTTCTATGTGTTTAGAGCACATAACTGCAATATTTAGAGTTTTTCAAGAAAGTAATTTTCAAAATAATAATTAGGGTAGTTTTTTTTTGTTTAGTGGTAATAGAAGGTTCATATTTATTTGTCATAATATAGTTTAAGTCCTAGTACTCTTTTGTTTGGGTTTATTTTAGTTTGAAACATTGGCTCTTCAATAAAATGCTGTTAGCATAATCACTTATAGTTTACTTTTTGATAAATAAATATTTTGTTTTAAATGGTGGATATTGTTTGTTTTTAAGCAAATTTACATCTGACTAATATAGATATTTTAAAAACATATATATTTTTGTTTTTAATATACCTGGTCTGTGAGACCAGGGTGACCAACCGAAGGTAATGAAAGAGCGCGACTACTGATGGGTTAAACAACATACCTCCGCTATTACACATAAGTGTTTCGGATTAGCTTCGGCCTGATCGGCCTCGGCCACGGCCACAAAATGTATCCTAGTCGGTTATATACTCTATATCTGCTTAATACCGTTAAATACTATAACCTTGACACTAGTGTTCGTTCTGAATCTTTAATCTTTTTCCTTATACAGAAGCATAATTTTTACTTGTACTCTTTTAGAAATGAAAAAAGCTACGAGTATATGCGTTAATATAGCAAAACAAAATCTTTGAGGAAAATCTGGGTCTTGCTACGCTCATATAACATTACTACATTACCTACTGTGCTAGCACTCCAAATAACTTACGGAATTCGTAATACCTACCTCAGCGAATGTCGAAATCCATGAAAGCTCATTGTCTGGGAACTCTGGGAAACCAAGCAGTTAAATAGTTACACAATTCCGATGTAACCGATGTATAAAAGGGTTTGTCAAGTTGCTAGTGTTTTAAAATCGAAGGAAAGCACATTAGCGATACTATGGTTGGCTCTGCCACAATTCATTTTTGTATACATTTGAACTATTATATTGTGTTTGTTTATTTATTTCGTATCTTATTCATTTATATGAAAATTAAGCAACTAGCTAAACTGTGTACAGCATAGTTAGTTTGTAGAAGACAACTTTAGTACTAACCATAACGAGAATTAAAACTAACCTAAGAAGGGTATTGGCACTTATATAAGCTGTACATGAAGGCAAACACAGTGCTTTTCCACAAATGCGTAAAACGTTGAATTTGTTTATCTTAAGTTAATAACAGTTATATTGTACTTTTCAAAAATATACGTAGTAATTTATATATCCTTCCAGAATTACTAAGTAACTACTGAAGATGATATTAAACCGTAATATACTGAGTTATAGTATGTGTTAATCCCCTTCTGCTTCATCGTCTTCTTCTTCTTTTACTATGTAAGTACGTTCTGCCGGCTTTTCAGTAATGAGCTTCCAGTTCTTTGTCATCGCATGGTTTTCAAAGGTCTTGTATCGATCGGCGTCCGATGGAGGCATGATTTCTACTTATGTTTCCTAATTCATTTTATGGCATTCCAGTTATTAGTAGTTGCTTTAGATTTTTATTTCGTCGCTCATAATGCTCTATCTAAATGTTTTTTTCTTTAATACCTTTGAAAATATGCATTTCTTTTCCGAATGATCATGGCGCGATAATGATGTCTCCAGATATTTTAGCACATCAGTGTGTTCGAAGATCTTTTAATCTAGTTCTTTCTTGCCATTTTTTGTTTTTTATATTGACTGCTGGTGTTGAACTGAAGAAGAATTCTTTGGAAGTAATCTTTGTGGTGGGCTATTATATAGTACCGTATCGTTCGCTCAGAATAGCTTATTTTGATTTTTGCTGATCTTACATCCTCACCTCAATTTATTTTTGTTTACTTTTGTCTATCATTAGATTGAACAAATAATCGCTTCGGGTCTGTACTAACTTGAATAGGGTCTGTTAGCTGCCTTTCTAATCTCATTTCCGTACAATAGATGGATGATGTCTTTCAATTTTGCTCCGTGAAATGCCTTTGTTTAAAGCGATAATGCTCAAATATGTAGATTTTACGTTCTATAATATATGCAGTAGTTCCGTTAGTTATTAGGTTATACTTACTCCTCGATAAGAGCACATTAAGTATGCTATCACTACTTATTTTGTTTTTAAGTCTCTTTAATGTGTCCAAATTTTTTCTTTAACAACTATTACTTCCACTGCCAGTAATGAAGTTGACAATTCTATTTTCATTCTTGTTTAAAGTACATAATAGGTTGCAGGTAGCCCATTAATTTTCGTTTGCAGTGTGCTTTCTTTCAATGGGTTCAATCATTTCACTTTTTCATCCTCTCATCATTCTGTCGCCCATAAAAGTAATGCCTCGTCCGGTTCGAAGTTTTTATTTTCCTGACTGCTGACTAGAGATATATTTCATTGCCAATTCTTTTAAAGTGATGGTAACTTGTCGTGATGGTTCTAACGCTTTAATATCAAAAAACGAAGGCATTTAATGTAAATCAGTTTTTTATCAACTTACCATTCCGGTTTTGTAACCATAATAAGATGACAAATGACCGGTAGAAACAGAGGACACCTTAGCATTACTAGCATATATCTAAACTAAATGCAAGAAAGTGGAAAATGTCTCTTATAGATAGAGTATAATTTATGCTAGCTGAAGCAATTTTGAAACTAAAAGGAATTATTAGTCTCTAACAAAGCGATTTACCGCAACAGAAAAATCAAAATGGGAATTGTAATACTCTTCGTCAGAAAGGTATATAAACATAATAAGCTTAGAGAAACAGTTAATATATCAAATAAATAAGTCATACCAGTGAGCAATAGCGACGTATATACTGGGTGAATACCACAAACTGCAGTATTTAGAGAAACCATCTACTAGATTTCCTATAACTACATTTTTCATTTCCGTCATTTTGTAGCTAGCTAATATAATTAATTGATAAAATTCTTGTTTTGACAATTAAGTAAATGACTGTTAGTTATGCATTACTTATAACGGCTCTAAAATATTATTTTAAATTTTTCCATTATTACAGTACGTTCGGTCACTTGGTACGTCGCTGTGTGAATCGCTTTGCGTGTATAGTTTGTCTTCATTTTTAGATTCGTAATTAGCATTTATTTTTTTGGAAGCTTTGCGCATACAACTTTAGAGTAGGGAATTTCTGGTTCCTATTATTAGAAACTTTTGGAATATTAAATATACTTCCAATGCTGTAAGGTACATTTTTCGGTGCTCCTTTTTAGTTTTGTTTTATGCAGTTACCCTTGTGCAGGTTTAGCGAATTGCTGCACTAGTCTGGTTAAATAATGATTCATAGTATTTTCAAGTGTTTATCGTCTAATATCGGTATGGAAGCGTTATCACTTACCTTTACCTGACCTGATATTTGCTCGAACTTGGTCATTCATTTTTCCGAATTAACCCCCGTACTCGTGAATTCACATGCCGCACGTTTTTGAACTTTTCCCGAGCTGCTGGGCTACGAATTTCATGTTAGAAAAAAACACACCACCTGCTAGTACGGTAGCGTTCTGGCCGATTTATCTGATTTTGTCATTCAAGTGGGCAGGTCAGAGTTCTTTTGTTCCAACCTTTAGCGTAACTAGCTTAACTGGCGCAGAATCGCGCTTCTAGCTGCGATTGAAACCCATTGCTTTTACTAGATTCTAAATGTGATTTTGACTTTATAACTAGTAAAAAACCGTCACTTAACACAAATTCTATTTGCTTTGAGTATTTTTCGAATTTATGTTGGATTTTCTATTTTTCAAGAATAATAAACGGAAACCTCGTTGAGAGAAGTGCATGCTTTTATTTCCAAACGATAAACAGTACCTGTTCTTGTGATTGCTTCTGTTCGGTGGGGAAAAGGTGGAGTCGCCGTGAGAATTATTTTATCAAATCGTTCATTTTGAGCAATAGGTGACTCCTTTACTTGAAGAAATGCAGTTCGGTGTCTTAATAAAAACAATCCGCTTGTGGTGGTATAATTTCCGTATACTATTCCTATATATAGTTCTGTTTAATAATCTATGTAATAGTAATTTAAATTATAGTCTTGTCTTTAATTTTACAAACCTTGTGTAACTTTTGTCATAATAATTCGAAGCTAGACAGTTAATTTGATTGCTGAATTTTTTCCACCACAGTGAGTTCGGTGTTATTCACATAAATAAATGGTAACCCTAATATTGAATTTATTTAGTTGGTCCCTATGAGTGATTACCTATTAGGTCTAGCTGTATTGAAATGTACTTTTGAGTTAAAATGCTAATATTCTCTGAAATTGATATTAGTGTCCTTGCGAATTTCTATTCGCGTTCAGCTATTCATTTTAATTAAGCCTCTACCACACCGGCGATGCTAGTTAAAAAAAGGCTTTACTTACCTGCGCATGCTTCCCGATGCCTTTCAAGAATATTAAAGGAAAAGTTTTAATGTAATCTCTGTGTTGTTTAAATTTTATATTTTTCCGTAGAATGTAAGGGTGCCCTGATAGGCCTCATACGTGAGTGGGTGTACCTTTATCTACAATTGCTTAAATCTGTCACTTTCTTAAATATTAAAGGGTCCACCGTTTGTACAATTATTTATACTAATTTTATTAAAATAGTTGTCTTTGAAATCTTTAAATAATCATACAAATTTGGTCGAAAATGTATTATTATTCTTCTATGCACCACGACAACCTCGTTTCTGGAAACACTGGTGAATGGGTAAAATCAAAACTTGCTGCATTTTACAATATAACGGGTGGGGGTGGGGGCAGGGTAAATGCAGTTGGTAGTATGCTTACTGCCTATAATGTTGCTAGAAACACTCATCGTTTATATTTTAGTTAGTTATGTAACAACCCGCAAGAAATTGCGCTTATAATTATAAACCTAATAGATTTTAAGTTGTCAGGAGGAAGAATAAATCAAAGCCGCCCCTGCATAAATTACATTTATTGCGAACGCAAAAGTTCATTTGGCAAGAACGAAAAGACTACATCGTTATAATCCAAGAAGCGGTTGAATTACATCCGGTGTTAATTAACCAAAAGCTTTCTCAGAACAAAGAAGTGCCGAATTGGCAGGCAGTGCAAAACCGCGTGGGATATGCAGAATTTACAATCCCAGAGCGGGCGAGTTCTAATTCAAAAACGTTATCTTGCAAAACGGGAGAGTACGAAAGACATTCGTTTTTGCCCCGAAAGAAAATTACCTGTTTGGGGAGCGCGAACTGGACACGCAGTCTTCCCCGGATTCCGCGAAATAAATTGAGTTAGCGCTAAGGCGCTTCGGCGCTAAAAATTCGTAACACCGGCGCGAGCCGCGTGCCGCGCGAAATAATCGAAGTCAAAATTGAAAGTTCTATTTAAAAATTGATGTGAGCAAGTGTTGTGACAAGCCACACAAAATTGAAGAAATATCAATGAAGCCAGGGCATTCAAGTAACATACTAACACTTTTCGAAATCCATAATACTTTCGGGCGTACCGCAAATAAATAAAATTAACATTTACCCTCCAAGTTCTAGCAACTGCACCTGGACGAAGGTCAGTCATTTATGGTATTTATTTAACCAACTAGAAGCAGGGCTGCTATGTTTATTCTTTCCTTCCAAAGTAAATTGATGTCATAAAAATTAAGCATAATTTTGATCGATCCCTTTAACGAAGCTTACAGCTAATTAATCATAGAACTGATAGGGCGAATACCCATTGTAATGGTGCAGGATTATTATTTGTTTTCAATATAGTTTTATTATTTCTAGGGTGTTTTATTCCATCGAATCTAGGCCTCACAACCCCTAAATTAAGTTCAGTGGTCAGCAACCGAGTTATTCTCCGAAGAAGCGAAATTAGTGGTCTAAGAGGGAAAACTACCCCTAAGACTACCAACAGGGTTGCAGCGCCTAACACAAGGGTTGCAATACGTTACAGTTAGTATGTATTATACACACATATCTATAAATTATTATTATACCTCTTATATAATATTATTTGTATTGATTTAAATAAAGTAATACAAAAAATTACTACATTTTCTTTTATAGCTAGATATACGTCAGACAATTTTGTGACAAAAGTAGTCCAAGTAAAAACAAGCAAAAATATTTACAGTATTCTTTAATCACAAATTGCTAAAGAAATTGGTAGTCAACATTTTTCTGTGCTTTCAACCTATTTATAGTCCTCACAGGCCTCATCCGTGGGCTCATGGTAAGTCATTTTTATTTAGGTTGTCGGTTAGACTGTGCCTTCTATTTTGGAACAAGTAGTATCTGTCGCTAATATTGTTCCATTTTATTATAACATCGCATCTAAAGCTGCAGCTGGATATTTATCCCCCACTCGAAACTGTCCGAAGCAGTTCTTATTAACATCCTGCAGTAACCCAACTTTTAACGGATAAGATGTTATGTGTTATAGAATAAATTTATTTATAGTGTAATGATATACACAGAGGTATAAAAGTCAATATTAAAATGAGATTAACGGATTAAAATTGTTAAAAATATTCAGGATCAATTTAAATACGAATTAGGAATATGCATAATTATTATGCAATTAGAAAAGAAAATAGAATTTATAATTGAGTGGAATATGACTATTTGAAAAACAGATGGATTCAAATATAATGCAATATTTCAAAGTATAAGGTTTGAAGGGAGTGACAAATACTTAATCGAAATAAATTATTATAAATAGTAGGTAGAAATCAAGAATAATAAGACTTGTTAGGGGTAAAATAAACCACGTTGTCAGAGCATATTTATGGCGCTCAAACGTGAGGCTCATGGTAATTTGTGATTGTTAGACAGTTTAAAGTAATAAACTACGTTGTATCTTCATATTTATGTCAATATAATGTGAAGTTAGTAAAAATCAACTTGAATATGATTTATTAGAGGACTACAACGGTAAAGAAACTTGGTACTATTTGAAAAAGATTGAAATATTGCTCAAAACTAAAATTTAATATTTAAATTTAAAAATACAATTATACAAGACAAGCATTAATAATTAAATAAAGGTAGTAAGCAGGACTGTCAATAATTTTAGAACAAAATAAATAGATTCGTATTTTAATAAAAGGTCCTAGTAATAAAGGAAAGTAAGTAAACAAATTTAATAAAATGGCAGATAAAAGAATTACACGAAAAAACAAATGGACGGAAGTGAAAAAAGGAGAGGAACAGGAAGAAATGGAAGTAGTAGCGAGTGGTGCTGAGGTAGAAATGGAAGAAGAACAGCAAGAGGTAGGTGTACAAGAAGCTCAGGTACGAGTACAGGAAGAACAAACAATAACAAAGGGACATTTTGAACAGCTAATAGAATTTATGGCACAAAATAAGAAGGATGCGGAGGAAAGAGAAAACAGGTTACAGAAAAATGCCATGGAAAGGGATAACAGGTTACAGAAAGATTTACAAGAAATACAGAAGAATGCAGAGGAAAGTAAGAAGGATGCCATGGAAAGGGATAACAGGTTGCAGAAAACAGAAAGATTTACAAGAAATTAAGAAAGATGCGGCAGAAAGAGAAAGTAGATTGCAGGCTTCAATACAGAATACTGCAGAAAAGCTAACACAAGAAAATAAGAAATATGCTGAGGAAAGAGACAGAAGATTGCAACAATCAATCAAGAAAAATATGGAAGAATCGTTAAACCAACTAAGAGAAGATTTTAATAAAGTACAATTTAAAAATAAGCAGAAACTACCATTTCGAATAAACAATATTTATCACAAGTTAGAAAATTATAAATTGGAGTTGTTCTCTGAATGCAATTTTTTGGCAGTGGGCTATTATATGTTTTATCGGGCTTTTTCCACTGCCTGGGGTGTATATCACACAACGTTTCAGAAGATTTGATCTACTCCCGTCTTCAGGTGTTCCTGTTTAGTCCTGAGAAGGACTGATATTGCACGTTTTGCCACTCTTACCACTAGGCCACCAGCGCGGTGGCCTAGTGGTAAGAGCAGACTAAAGTCACTGTATGCGCTCTACACCGGCTGTTCGCCGCTCTTAGAGCGAAGTAGCGACAACCTTTCACCATGCGCGCACCGGGAATACCACCCGCTTATTGGTTTAGAACGCGTCACGTGGTACGCGGCATTCATCTTGGGGCTTTCTTGCGTTTACTGTCATTTGACTCTACTCGTTTAAAACGCGTGTAGGGAAATTGGTGTCTTGTTTTTTTACATAATCTGTTGTAACTACTAAAAATGCCGTGCTGCGCTGCTGTTAACTGCAGCAACAATAAGGGCCCGCTGCTTAGATTTCCATCGGGACAAAGAAATAAACTTCGGCTGCAACGTTGGTTGCACAATGTAGGAAGGGTGGATTTTAATCATGAAAATGCAAAACTATGTCAGGTAAGTTAGTGTTTTTAGAATATATTTTACATTTTATTAAAGTTAAAATACCTACTGTATCATCGTAACAGGCAATTCATAAAATTTGAAACAGGAAAGTTTATTTTAAATGAACGCAAATTTTTTATTAAAGCAAATTCACATTGATTTAAAGAAAATTTAGAACGCTTAGGTGCATTCTTATTGAATCAGCTTAAATGCCTTAAACTTAATTTTAGAACCATTTTAACGAAGATCAGTTTGAAAATCATCGTGCTGATGGCAAACGAAAACTGAAGACAAATGCTATCCCGACTGTTTTTAACCATCGTCCACAAGTTAAAGAAAGAAAACCTCCAGCCAAACGTAGAAGGAGCCCATCATTGTCTAATTCACAAGCCAATACTTATATTCAATCATTAAAGAAAATTAAAAATGATCACTCATATAGTAAATCTAACTACATTTCTGGTAATAAAACTGTTTATTATTTAAATTCTGTTCAATTTCACTGAAAATGTATTTTTCGTAGAAATGCCAATTCATTCTACCATACAAAATATTTCAAATGAAATAATGGAAGCTGATTACTACAGTGCCGACGATAAGGCAAGGGATCAAAGAAATGAAGAACTAAAAAGAAAATTGAAATTGCAAAAGGTAAAAGTACGCCATCTTCAATTACAAATAACTACCCAAGAAACAAAAATAAAAACATTTTTAAACGAAGATCAGTTACAAATACTTAAAACAAAAGAAGTAAGCGGCCTTTTCCAATGGAGTGATTCGACCATACAAAAAGCTCTCAAAATTAGGCTTGCTTGTGGATCAAATGGATACAATGTTGTAAGAGATCTTGGCCAACCTCTTCCATCTGAGAGAACTTTGCAGCGAAGAATGAAAGGAATTTCTTTTGAGCCAGGTATTTTACGTGAGTTGCTACCATCAATCGAACTTAAGATATCTGCACTTAAACCGGAGCCATCTTAATGATCGATGAAATGGCACTACAAGCTGGTGTAGACTTTGATTCAGCAAGTGAGTCTGTAATAGGGTATCCAACTTTACCAACAGCACATGGAAAACTTGATGATAAACCCGCATGTCACGCCTTAGTTTTCATGTTGGGGGGAATAACTTCCAGGTGGAAGCAGGTTATTGGTTACCACTTCACTGGACAGTCATATGAAGCATCATCGGTAAAAAGAATTATTTTTGAAATGGTCAGAAAATGTTCACAAATTGGAATACAAATAACAGCAGTTGTATCTGATATGGGAGGACATAATCAGGCCTTATGGAGGGAATGTGGTATAATTGCAGGTCCTTATAGTAAAGTAGTGAACTTCAGTGTTCATGATTCTGATAAAAATAATAAATTATATTTTATGCCAGATGTGCCTCATATATTTAAAAATATAAGGAACCACTTAACTGAGAATCAAGACATCTACTTGCCTGATGATGTTGTACAAGAAAAGCAGTTGCCAACTAATATTGTTTCTATCACACATATAGTTAATCTCGTAAAAATTAGTGAGAAACTAGATCTTAAACTTGCTCCCTTGCTTCGAGAAAGTGTACTTAAACCAAACCATTTTGAAAAAATGAAAGTTGGACTAGCGTTAGCTCTCGTCAACAAAACAACTGCAGCAGCATTAAGAACAGCTGTCATCATGAACAGGCTACCCGAAGAAGCATTAACGACGGCTTGGTTTATAGATCAAATATTTCAGTGGTTTAAGCTAATGACATCTAGACATGTGAGTATGTCTCTCAATGGCTCTGATGATGTAAGCAACAAACAGGCAATAGAATTTTTGGAAAATTTCAAAAACCTTTTTGAAAAGTTGCAAATTGGTCAAGTAAAACATTGGAAACCAGTGCAGTCAGGTGTTATGCTGGCCACGAAAACATCACTCGATCTTTTGAAACATTACTGTCAGGAAAAGAAACAAAAATTCGTTTTATTAAGCAGATTTAGTCAAGATGCCCTTGAAAATTTATTTTCTACTGTGAGAAATTCAAATCCTGTACCAAGATGTAAGGAATTCAAATCAATTTTGAGATTGATTACATTATCCCAGTACTTCAGACCAAGTAATGCTGGTAGCTATTTTCATGATGACGCCCAGTATCTAATAGAATTCGTCAGCTCGTCTGAAAGGAAAAATAATGCTGTAAGCGAAAAAAATGCTGCAAAATCATCTCGTACGAAAACGAAGATTCTAATTGGGATGACAGTGACAATGAATTTGAAGAACTAAGGAAAAACACAACTGTGCGCATTGATAAGTTAGAAGAACAGTCCCTATATTACCTGGCAGGAGCAGTTGTTTTAAAATTAAAGAAGCGTTATAAACTTTGTGAGAATTGCAAGAAACAATTAATTTCTGAAGATAATTGCAATAATTTAGAAAACAATCAAAATTTTATAAATAATAAAAATTTTAAGCCGACTTCTGAAGATAAAACGACGTTAATTTTTGTATCTGAAACCGCTTATAATTTATGTTACAAAATGGAAACGGTAATTCGCAAACAAGAAAGTGCTATACTATCTGGCAATTTTAAGTCTAAAGATTTATTAAATATATGTACAAACGAAAATTGGTGTGATTTTCCTAATCGTCATGTAAGCGGGTATTTTAAAAATAGAGCTTATTATATTATAAAAAAAGTAAATACGAAACTCAGGGCCCAGAAATGTTCTATAAAATGTGGAAGCAGAAGCATCGGCATGCGGAATGCATTAAAATAAATTGTGTGTTTTTTTAGTGTTTGTAATTTAGAATAGTGTTTACATTTTATTAACTATACGAATTTTCTTAGAAATAATGCAGTTATAGCTTGAATTGTTCTTTTATTTTTATGTATTAAATATTCTCATCTGTTCAAGAACGAAATGTCTTTGATTCAACGTGATAATATCTTTTTTCAGGTTTAATAATTTATTTTCCATTGCGTATGTCCGTATTAAAATAACTGCTCCTCTATATTTCAACAGCCATTCATAATCATTATAAATTAAATATGAAATTTATTGGTAACATTCAAAATAAAGTATTAAAACGGAAGAAAACGTACTTATTTAATACAAAAACAGCTCTCTGCACGCCCCAAAATGGCGTCCTATTGCTACCCTGTCGCTACTTGTCTAGCTAAGCGAGCGGCGATGCCGTCTTGCGTGCGAAGAACATACAGTGACTTTAGCTAGTACTTGATTGTGGCGCATTTAGCGGCATTCTTATGCGTAGAAGTACTCATTTCGGTTGGCGCTAACGTCACGCTATGGTCGGCATATACAGATTGCAATGTATCATCGAATCAGTTAATGAAATGTTTCATGCGAGATTTTAAGAGAGCTTTTCTCATAATGAAATACAAGTGTATATCGATGACATATTAGTACATGCTAAAAATTTAAAAAAAACTATGACAAAACATCAAAAATGGCTTTGAGAAAAGCACATGAAAGTAACATAAAATTCAGTCAGAGCAAAGGTTCGATTCATAACTCAAGTTTATATACAGGGTATACAAAAAATGACGGATTAACTCTACGGTGCGTTACTGAGGGATGCCTTATGAACCCTGGAAAAATATGAAAAAAAATCCCTGGGCCGTATTTTTCGAAATATTTCGAAATTAATAAAAATAAATCCGGCAACATTGATACTGCAACAATTTCTAAATCAAAAATGTATCCATAGTAAGTTGTTAATATGTTGGTGACACTGTAAGTCTATGTCAAATTCGAGGTTAGTAAGTTAGGTTTTGCGTCAGTTTTGACACAAACTGTCGCAAAACCTAACCTGCTAACATCGAATTTGACATGAACCTACAGTGCCACCAACATATTATTCATACAACAAATATTTCAATTCCAAGCTTGATTTCGTATATTATTATTGTACAAAGCCTGTTTGCCATATTTAGTAATTGACAAACTCAACAGGAAATCAGTTTTTTAAAATACTTAAATATTGAAAACAATTTAGTTAAATCCCAAGAATATTAAAAAACAGATATATTTGACACTATAATTATACACTAGTTATTTAAATAAATGGATTTTATTACCCACCTTTGACCAGAAATATTTCGAAAAATACGGCCCAGGGAATTTTTTTCATATTTTTCCATGGTTCATTAGGCATCCCCAAGTAACGCACTGTAGAGTTAATCCGCCATTTTTTGGACACCCTGTATAGACGAAATAGCAATTAAATAGAAAAATATGTATTACTCTGTAATTTACATGTTAAGTAGTTCTTGAAATTAAAATTACTTATACAATGTATTTACAATAAATAATAAAATAAAGTGTCTCCGACGGGGCCGCTGGAACATGGCTAGTGCGGCAACCCACTCTACTTGGTATTTCGGGTAGTCCGTGGTAGCCAATGTTGCGTTCTATAGCGGCCGGTTCTGGAACTAAGACAACGCCAAATGGCGGCTTTGTTTATATTTTTGTTAAACGAATATTCCTAAATTTCGGCTAATAACCCTGGTTCTTGTTCCCCGCGAAGGTGAATCGAGTAGCACTGGTATTAGACGGTTTCTGGGGCTACTTTTTACTGACGCCGGAACGCCAAGATAGGCTTAATTATTACTTTGTAAAAGTCCGAGCATAGGAAACGCCGCTGTTTGCAGGGACTGGCGGCGAATTTCCAAATCTGAGTCTTGGGGTCGTAACGGAAGCTATTACATTACAGTTGATTTGTAACTCTTTAACACGACATTCAGGTGCACATATAGGTTAAAATAGACAACTTTGACAGTTAACTCAAAGTAAGTTGAGAAAGACCATTCAGAAAACCTACAACGCTTTGACGCTTACTCAGCGCTCATTCAACAGGTGTGTCGTCTGAATTCTCCCAATCACTATTCTCAATGTTATCTATTTCATCACCACTCACTTCATCTATCTCTGCAGTCATGAGCCACTGTCGAGGTCTATATCACCGACCCTGGTTCTTTTTGAACAACAGAACAAGACATGTTCACAATTTGTGAATTTGTGACTTACTATAGTTTTACACAAAGTAAATTAAATTTAACAATTTCTGCGCATGCAACGTGAGTGGTCGTGCGGATGACAATAGCCATCCAAGCCAAATTAAGCAGGCTTTTTAGAAAAACTTAGCAGCCAATTTCATCTATCGCGTGAAATATTGATGTTTAGAATGTTTTAGGAAGGCACTGTATGTCGTAGCAATGCAGCTTACTCTTGAAAAAATTGACGGCATTTTAAAAACCTGTGGAGGACAATTGTCCCCGCGCGACTACTGCAGGGTTATGTAATCGCTCATGATCGTACTAAAACATGCCATATTGGTTCAATAAAACATAATTTTTCTGAACTAGTTGTGTAATGTACTATTACAGCTAATACGGGAGAGTTGGCCAAAGTGATATGCCTTTTTAAATGTTTTGTTTTGGAGGAAATAAATAAATAAAATTCTTCATCACTTTAATCGTGAACCGAATTTGGCTGGAAAAGATTGACTCAACCCCTTCATGAAATGGTATAAATTGTCTCTTAGGACACTTGAAGCAATATCGGCAGCATGCAGGTGATACGGCTTTAATGAAGTGACTCTAGCTGTTCTTTGAAACTGCAGAGGAAGAGGGTCAGCCAGTCGTGCCTTCTGAGTTAAAGCCTGATGTATGGGTTATCGTAGCGTACAATGCAAGTTTGTACACCAGTGAAGTGCTCACGAAGAAAGAACGTTGTGAAAAGTTTTGATAAGAAATTGAAATTCTTTAAATGGCTTGAGAGAGAGGACGTTTATTTTTACAAATTTGATGATATAAAAAAAGATTATAAAAGAACCGAAGCTTTTGCGTAGGAGTTACTATGATGTCCCGGAACTGTCGACTTATAGGAAACGACGATGACTTGTGTGAATTACATAACAAAGACATAATTAATTGTGTTCCTATCTGACCATATCACTTTACCCTCCTTACTATATCAGATTTGTCCGAAATTTAACAATTGCTCACTAAGTTTTTTTGTTCCCATGAGTTATTCACCAATAAAAGGGAATGTGTACCGTGGTAAAATAGTTACTTCTACACGGTATCAGAAACTGTGATTTTTTGTGGATTTATTGGGAATTTTTAAAATCGAGTAATTTTGTCGTTATAGAATCAGCATATACACTAATAAATTCGAAAGATTAAATAACTTTTGGAAGTAGCACTAATTGCTAGATCAGAAAAAATGTCAGTTCCTGTGGCTGTGCTACGATTTTTTTATTTGTTACACTTTTCCTAACCGAAATGAATGCGGAAAAGTAAGACGTGTCGATACACATTAGAAAAAAATCTGTAAAGGGCTTTACTCAGAACTTTCTTCGCAAGTGGACGTTGTGACACCAAACAATTTCAAAAACCAAAGGAAACTAGGACTGAAAATATCTTAACGTTCCTAACAGTACTGAAACAATAAATGGAAACATTTAGTAATGCGAATTACATCAACTTTTAGATTTAAAAAAATATTACCGGTGGTGGGATTCGAGCTTTTGTAAATGCGATTTCAACGCCGCCCGTCTGTTGCACGCGACCACTCGGGACCGCCTTGCATTTGTCCTTGCGGCTGGATTATATAGAACACGCTTCTTGCTGCCCACTTTTACAACATTTACTCTGTGTTTGGCCCCATTTTTGTAAAAAATAAATTCTGATCTATTTGCCAATTATTACTTCTATCTATTTCTCAGTTAAAGGAAAAATAAACAAACTTTATTTTGTAAGGTATATTTTGGGTGCAAAATATGCCGTTTTTCGTCAAGTGTAAAAGCCTGAGCTATGCATTGGTTCTTGAGTTAAATATTTCTCATGCCAGGAAGGCATACAATCCACATGCAAAATATCGTCTTCTTCCAACAAATAGTTTTTCAGTTATACCAGCAACAGACAGACAGAGACAGACAAACATACAGACTATCAGACAGACGAAATTAAAAAAACGTGTTTTTCATCATCTAGAGACTCTGAAACGTGACGATCTGCAGAAATCTAGGAAGGCTTTTTTTTCGGGATTACAATAAAGATATTGTCAGCATTCCTGTCCTTTTACGGACTGAGAAAAAATGGCAACATGAAACCATATCACTTTGGCCAACTCTCCTCTACTATCTACATGTTTTCTACAATTATAGCTTATTATTTCTACCTATTGTAACCAATTCATTTATAATTATTATTGGCAGTTGCAGTTATAGATATCACGTATATGCATTTGCTTTTACAGTTACTACTCTATAAATGAGATCTGTTCTATTTCCTATGTAATATTTGGTTTTATATGCAATGAACTTCTTCCGCTTGAGGCCATTTCATGTAACTTGATGCTATTATTGTAAACAGGCATAGAAGACAAATATGCTTAAAGCAGGTACATGTACGCTTTCACAATTAGTAGTTGCAAAGTGCATCCTTGCTATACCTTCCATAAACCGAATTGCCTTTTATACTATAAAGCATCACATTTTCAAAATAGAATTTTTACAGATACATCTGCAAAAATTTTTTTTTTAAACAATTTGACATAATTTAAGACCACGTTAGGTATAAAAACCTAAATTAAGACGCGCTACCAATATAATATCCAGAAGAAACAAACTTTAATTATCTAAGACTATTTGCTAAGAAAAAGTTAATAAGTTAATAACTGTAATTGTATATTTACATGTATACATACAAGGTGTTTCAAATGTATTGGTGTATTTTCAAAACTGGCTCCTTACTGTGTAGTTATTTACTAGATTTTGTTATAGCACGAAAACGTATTAACGACATTAACAATCAGTCCCTCAAGCGTACAAAACAAAATCATACGCCTGAGAGCCAAACCTGTCATCCATAAAACGACTTGACAACATAATCGGGAATTTAACCGAATACGCAACCCCAACCTCGTTACGAGATGTGCTGTAACTAGGTGCTCCAGCTATTAGATGCTCAGTGGAAAAGGTCGTGGTTCTATATTACCTAAAAGTTAGGGCTGTACTTCGGCACAAAAGGTAGATGATGGTAAAATAAAGGACGCCACCACATTCGGAATAGATCGGAAAAACAACATCAACATCCTTTACAATAGGTGAGCCCACTCGAATGTGGAACTAGTAGGCCCGCCTTTCCACTATCAGCTTGGCAGAGTTTGGTTGGCGAGTTGCATACAGCACCGACTTACCTTACAAAAATAACGCATTGATGCAGCTGCTAAACTCCTTCTTACAACTGAAAAGTACACACATAACGCAGGCAAATATCATAAACATAAATGAAAAACATCAGTACTTGTCAATGAACTCTATTAAAATAGATAAAAAATATGTGCAGGTGACAATAAACATGAAATTGACTAGTTAGGTTTAAAAATAATTAAATAGGTTAGTTAAGTTAGATTTCGCAACACGTTAATTTAAATGCAAAGAGTAGACTTGAATGCAAAGACATTACTGCGGCTCAAGAGCGAAATTGCCACAGGTTACGTTAAACAAACAAAGAAATACGACGGCAATTCAATAAATTTAGCAAACAGCAAATAACATAGTTAACAACAAAGGCGCTGAATTGTTCAACACTTGACGGAACTTCCACTGTACATAACACACCATAAAAACTAATTTACATTAACTTGTTACCTGAAGAAGCTCAGCTGACTGCATATTTGACGTGCGGCACTGTATATGCAATCGCCTTGTCCCAAACAAACTGCCTTGAGATGCCTGAAGAAACGGAGGGGGAAAATCACCAAGGGTTGACGGGATACAGAACACAACCTCGAAGATTTGGCGGTAATCAGGGTTGGCAAGATGAATTATAATCCCCCAGAGGGTGAAGACGTACGGCACAACGAAATAAATCCCTCAACGTGCGAGATTCGACAACACGACATCATACTAAGTTAGCGTTGGTTCTATGAGCAGTTCGTTATAATCCGCGAAAGAGAAAATTTTGGAGTCTCGCAACCCCACGATAAGAACTCTTGACCACACTAAACAGACTTACTATACTTGCACCCCTCAACGGAATGTTCACAACACGAAGAACGCCAAGGATTTCCACGCAAACGAGACAGTTCCATACCCTCAGAAGGCACAAACGATTAGCGGAACACATACAATTAATTCGAAAAGCGGAAGCGGAACTATAATTTCTTTAAAGAGCCCTCCTGTCGCAAAGCGATGCGACCGGAGGCGAACAATCACACACGTCTGATTTTGGTCAGAGACCGGCGAGAATTCAAATTTAGAGAGCGCAAACAACTCAACGGCTCCAGCGTCCGGAAAATGCATCTCTTTCTTGCAACGACAGACTGAATTTGTTGTTGCTTAATTGCACCACTAAACGTAACATGACTAAATAACTCGGGGAAACCCCGGGCCATTCAAAGCGCCTGTTTTTCGCCCTGAAAACAGTAAAGAAGCGATAACGGGCTACGTCACTGTAACTGCTGCAGAAAGAACAAAGCATATGAGAAAATTCCAGAATAATCGACAGCTGATTATGCGATTCCAAGGAGCTCGTGTGTATCGGAACAATAATGAATACTAGGAAATCGAGAAGCTAAACTGTATTGTGTGCAGAATGAAACAAAGGGTAAATTCATAAATGAAATTCGGTGAATATAACTGAACTGCAGTGTTCATAAACGACCTGCGCGGAAATAAGTATCTGACAGAGTGAAGGTTTGATAACATTACTAAATTTGGGCTTAAATGAATCGGAAAAGGGGTGAAAATTTGCAGAAATAGCTGGGCTTGACAAATTGTTCTAACAATTTAAGCGGCAGAGTGGCCTGTCTGTAATAGGTCAAATGGTGTGTAGCTTGTCGTTTTACTTTTAATCGAATAACACGTTCATGTTGACTACATTAAATTCCTTAAATATAAAACGAGGTTAACGATAGTACATATTATTGCGTTTCATTACTGTATAAAACGAATGCAATCTCAACAATAAGTAATGATGAATTTAAGATTCAGCTAAGTATGCGCTAGCAACATGTTAGTTACTAAGATACAGTGTTAAAGTTAAAACTTTTACTGTTTTCTTGCAATAAAATGAAAACTACTACAGATTTCAGTCTCAAAATAGGTAAAAGTAATTTTTCAAAGGTAAAGGAAAATTTGTATTTAGTTATTTCGTTCAGCCCAGACCATTTTCCGTCAACTGTATAGTCACTTTTAGTATATAAACATTGCGTAGTGATTATTTTTAAATTAAAATGAAATACTACTGGACGGAAGATACTAAAGTCAACAATTTTTGAGAAATCTGCAAATTAATGTTTATATTTGTGTGTAAGTGTAAGTGACAAAAAAAATTGAATTAGATGTTAATATTCTAGTAGTCGCCCCTGCTTGTTCTTAAACCAAGGTTTTGAGAAAATCAATCATCAAATAAATTAATGTGCAGGGTGTTTTTAGAATCCATTAAAAAAATGGCTAAGAGTAAACTACCTTTATTAGAAAAGATAATAAAGCAAAGTATTAAGAAAAGTTCTTTAGAATTAAGAGTGATGTAGACTCTCAATTTTCAGATAAATCGGTCAACTTTGATTTTTAAAATTTCTTGGGATTTTGTATACCAACATTACCTCTTATCGTAGCTGTAGGAGGCACTTCATTATTTTTTAACATCTTACGTCATGAACCCGTTTGAGTGCCTCCTACAGTCACAATAAAAAGTATGTTGGTATGAAAACCGAAAATCATTTAAAACAATAAAAGTAGGCCGATTTGTCTGAAAATTGTAAGTCTGCCATTACTCTTAATTATAAACAATTTTTCTTAATACTTTTTTTTTGTTACCTCTTCCAATAAAGATAGTTTACTCTCGGCCATTTTTTAAAAATCGATTTTAAAAACACCCTGTATATTAATTAATTTGATTGATTTTCTCAAAATCTTGGTTTGAGAACAAGCAGAAGCGATTTCTAGAATATTAACATTTAACTCGAAAATTTGTTGTCATTTACACCTTATGTGAACTCAATCCGCGGACACACTGTATATGTAGTAGGGGAAAGTGTCCTAAAATTGCATAGCATGTAAAATGACATACTGCTGTTTATTTTGTAAACACTTTAGCCATCTAGTGGAGAGTACATATTCTGTATAGCAGAAGTTGCCATTGCTTCAGATTTGTTGAGAATTTGGTTGGCCGCTTGATTATACACGACATAACCGCAAAAAACGTATTACTGACCGCCAAAATATTTTAATGTGTTGTGTTGTAAGCGTGATTTTGGTGTTACTACAAATAATTTAGTAAGACTAATGATATTTATATATATATAGGAAAATCCTACGCAAAATAACAGGAGTTATAGAAGAGAATCAGATATGGAAAGGAAGAACAAATCAGGAACTAAAAGAGATATACAAAAGACCAACACTAGCAACGGTACTCAGGCAAAACAGATTGAGATGGCTGCGACATATAAGAATGAATGCAGAAGTACCGGTAAGAGCTAGATACAGAATCAGAAGGAAGAAAGAGAAAAGATAGACCAAAGAAGACATGGAGAGATGATGTGCAGGAAGACCTACAAAAATAAGGTCTAACAAACTGGAAAGTGACTTCAGAAAATAGAAAATTGTGGCAAAACAATAAAATCCATAGGCCTCTAGGCATGCAGTGCTGCGATATACAGGGTGTCTCAAAATTGACGCCCGTGCCTTCGAAACTTGATTGAGGGAGCTAAAACAAATCGAAAATTAAGAGTGGAAAATTTTCCCATTGTCCCTCGTTATCGAGTTATTGATAAAAATGTAAATAACAAGTTTTATCGCATGGTCGGTCCAATTAGTTGTGTAACATAGTTAAATTAGGTGGCTATGGGGATGTTAAAAATGTATGAATGGTTCTGTCATATTCACAAGTATCATTTCCTTCGGTTTTGTGTATTTAAAATGATGCAAAAACTATAAGACGGGTAGAACAAAGATTACTGGAAACATGTAATTTAAATCCTAGACAAAATCAGGCAAGACATCAACCTACACTAAGCGTCGATCAAGAAGAGCAAATTCTTGAATCTGTTGAGGTGGAACCAAGTACAAGCCTTCGATTTGTATCGTCCCAAACTCATGTCCAAAAAGATACCGGGTGGCCATAAATATCTGAGATCCCGGTAGCCATGGAATTAGCTACTTATAAATGTTGGTTAGCATTATAATCCAATTATCATAAATATTGGTACCTATGTAATGTAATAAAATGCAATAAGAGGAGCAGAATGTGCCCCGGATTCTGCAGTTTAGCCTACGACTCGATTATAAAAATCTCCTGTTCTAACTTCATTACTTATTGCAATCTGTAATCATTTTTCACAGATATGAATTTTAGTTGTCATGACATTAATGACATTTAGTTTAGTTGTATTCATCACTTTAATAAAGCGGTGTTGATTCCAAAGGTAATGTAATATCAGATATTTATGGCCACCCGGTACAATTCACAGATTATTAAGGAGCAATGTTAAATTTTTGTTTTTTATCAATAACTCTATAACAAGGGACAATCGAAAAATTGTCCACACTTAATTTTCGATTTGTTTTAGCCCCCTGAATCAAATCCCAAAAGCACGGGCGTTAATTTTGAGACACCCTGTATATTGATATGATATTAGCATTGTTAAAAAATATTCAGATAAAGTTGAATCACTTAAAACTGGCAAGGTGAACTACATTATGCTTGCAGATGTATAAACCCTGCAAAAATGAGAGAGTCAATTAAAAATAATATAAATCAGCATCGACATGAATCACATATCATTATTCATTTAATGCAATGTTTACGAAGCTCAAATGACAATGGAATGGGTAATTAGGCCTAAAGCAAGTGGTTTGAACTGTTCATAATTAATTGTTGTTCACATGGGATGCATTGCAGAATGTTGCAACGTGGTGAAGTAGGTATGCAAGATTTCAATGAAAACCGTGTTCCAAGTTTGTGATTTCGTTTTAACCGAAAGTGGAATTTTAAAATAAAGAGAAGGCTTAACATTACATAGGATTAAGTTATGACTTACCTTTGTTAGTACGGCTGGTTTATAATCAGGGAAGATTTCTAATACGTTTAGAAATGATGGATAAATATTACTAACCTAAAAAAATGACTTTGTCAGAATTTTAACTAAATTGATTTAAGCTGATAGTTAATAAATGTTCCTTCCGTAAAAGAGTGCCAGGACAGAGAATAACCAATTGTTTTTGTTTTTAAGAAATATAAGCTGGCGGGTAGAAAAAATTAATGAATTTCACGGCTATTAAAAATTTTCTTCCAGAAATTAAAGTAAACTTAATGAATTTCGGGTAGAATCCACGATAAACATAGTTAAGTGTAATTACTAGTGTAAGTTATCTACATAAAAGAACTTTCATGAGACTTTGAAGATATCACCAC
Organism: Agriotes lineatus; assembly: GCA_940337035.1. Lineage (NCBI taxonomy): Eukaryota > Metazoa > Arthropoda > Insecta > Coleoptera > Elateridae > Agriotes > Agriotes lineatus. The sequence goes on along the minus strand of CALNHX010000973.1, from coordinate 110,514 downwards.
AGAAGCCACAGAACCAACAGCAGTCCCAGAGGCAATTTCTAGCAGCGAGCATTTGCAGACTTTTCTCAGTACTGAGCGACGAACAATAATAATCCATGAGATAAAAATGCCTATAAAATTTCTAATTCAAAAAATGTATATTTCAAATTAAGATTGGTTTGTAAACCTAAATTTATACATTTGCTTGTTTATTGAAAGTGTCATTAACAAAAATTTGTTTGAATTGTCATAAGGACCAGCAACTTTAAAAATAAACATAAACAAATGTTTATATTAATAAAATCTGAATATTATCTGCTTAATTATATCTTGTTTGTTTTGAAGTAGGTACAATGCAATAGTTTGCAGTGTACTATCAAATTTCATGCTACAGTTACCCTGCAGATACAGAGTCATATTGAGCTAGTCGAGTAAATAAATATATAAGAAGAAATATCTACAAGGTAGGTTTTTAGGTGATTAAATTTAAAAAGAACAAAAAGTCCATTTAGGGTTTAAACTAACTTTGTTCGTAGCAATATATTGTTATGATACATAAAGAGCAGTTTGTGATGAAGATAAATGTAAAAATAGAATTTAGAAGATCAATACAGTCAACTTAGAAACGTTTTAAAAAAATGGCTGTTAGAATAAAAGTCAGTAAAATAATTCGAATTTGAGGTAAATTAAGATGAAAGGTATAGCACTTGAGTATTCTATAGTGGTTTTGAAAGTGATAAGGTAAATACATGCGCATATTACAGATGACAAATATAATTTCTATTAAAATAATATGATGAAGTAGGTAGAATAATTGTAACATAGAATCTAAGGAGATTTTGTTGATTATTAGAAAATAATAACTCAAAACTTAGAAATTTTACCTTAATTTTTATTATGTAAGTTATTGATATACATTTAAAAAGGGTTTTAACAAATTTACGAGGTGAAAATAAAATGAAATATTAATAAGATTAATATAACAGCTACTGAAGAGAATTTGGAAGGTTCTATAACTAGATACAAGCAAGCAGAAGAAGCAAGAAGAAAATAAGATTTGGATGGAATTGGTTTATTTTAAATAATACAATTGATAAGAAATTACATTGGTTAAAAAGTTGTTAATTGCTGGATATGTTGGGAGAGTGCTGAGGACGTGTGGATCTATCAACGGAGGATAGCAGAGGAACGACTAGACTCAGGCGATTCTGTTGGTTACTGACGACAGAAATTGCTAAAGTAGGAGCTAAGAAAGAAGAATATTAATTAGGGATCATTTGCAATAGTAGCAAACTTGCCGTGAAGCCGTCAAAACGAGGGAAGCTCTGGAAGGTGACAGTACCATTGGTGAAGTAGAGCGGGGCCATTCCTGCTAGCAGCCAAGGGTTTGACAAGTTGACAGCTGTTTGTCAGTAAGCAGTGCATCACAGCAGAACTAACTGGGGATCCAGGCTGTGGATATCAGGAGGAGTACTATCTTGGAGGTGACATTGAAGCAGGGAGAGTAAGATCAGTTAAAGGTAGGTTTTTAGTTTGTCCTATTGAAGCTATAATATATAAAAGACAATTAAAAAAGTGTAATAAACTATAATCAAATACCTACCGTCCGTATATTGAGTCAGTAAGAAGTGAATAAAAGTTATATTTGTCATATTTGATTAAAAATATTAGTAGAGCACTGTTTGACCTACAAAGTGACAGTTCACGTCATTAAACAATATAAAGTCATTATTAGAATAAAATTTCAATTAATAAGCAACTAGATAATCGAACCAACCCTGAAAAGAGTCTCAAGGCGCTATCGTTATTAATAAGAAAATAATATTGAATTTCAAACTATATAATTCAAGTTAAAAAAATTGTGAGAGGAGTTACTATAATATATATATTGTTATGATACACCATATGTCGGTCGTAGATAAAATTAAAATCTATAAAAGAAATTGGGATGTTGTACAATCCATATTAACCCATTAAAAAAGGTCGATGATGTTTATTAAAGTTTCATGAATAAATTTGAGTTAAAGCAAATTAGTAATGAAATGATAACTATTGAACGTTTACAGGTGGTTTGAATATAAAAAGAATATTTAAGAGACAGTACTATACTTAAGTAATGACAAATGCAAAATTCTGATAAGGATATAATTAAAGTAAGTAGATATCAAATAAGAATAGAATATAGGAGGCATAGAGAATGGAAATATGATAGTTAAGAAGTTTGTTACCATTATTAGTAAATAACAGCTTGAAAAACATGTCAAGAAAATTGTTTTGATCTAATTAAAAAATATCGAGTTTAACCCTCTTTTAATATAAAATGTCTTGGCTTATTTAAGAAGAGTAATCTAAATCTACGTGGTGTATATAACAATTAAATATTAAAAAGCAAGTAAGAGAAGCAAAGAATTTAATTACAGAAAATAATTGGCAAAGTGGATACAAGGATTGTTATTTACAAGTGAATAATTGAAGAATTAATTGGAACAGTTTTATTGAGAAGAATACATTTGACAAGTAACATAAATAAAAAAGGTGTTTACATCAAGCTAAGTGTTGCTGAGTAGAAACACCATAGAAGTGTCGGTAAAGCGAGAGGATCCATCCCGGAAGGTAGGAGTAGAAGCAGGAGCACATCTGGTTTGTTCTATTAGCTGTTTGCTGTCAAGGATTTTGAGTTTTAGAGTATTGGATGAAGCTTGACACTGGTGATCCATACGTGACTGCTACGTTGCAGAGAGCTGTTTAGAGGGGGTCCATTCCAAAAGGTAGTGAAAAAGACAGGAGCAGATCTGGAATTGTTCTATTAGCTGGTTGCTGTCTGGGATTTTTGGTTTCGTGGTATTGGACGAGACGTAACACTGGTGATTTGTTTGTGACAGCTGCATTGCAAGAAGCTGCTTAGAGGGGTTGATTACAGTCTTGAACATTTTCGATTTTACAAGGTCGGTAATTTCTTAGAATATACCAACTATAAAGCAAATAAAGACATTTTAAAAGGTGCAATTAATTAAGAAACAATAACTTACCGTATTATATAAAGTTATAATGTACAATTCTTAGAATTGGGCATTTGTCATTGAGATTTGAGAATTGCTGTTGACATTTAGTTGGCATTAGAAGTGACATTCAATTTGAATGAATAGTTTAAAAAATACTTGAAAAGTAACTAGATAACTGAACCCAAACCCCTGAAAGAATTCAGGCGCTATCATTTTAATATTTAAAAATTTGCATATTTGAAAACACAATTCAATTTAAAATAGAGTAGTCAGTGCAATATATATATAATTATATTTAGAAATAGCTGCAAGTGTATGCTACAGGTGAATGAAGACGCAATGGCAAATGCCATTAATGCGAAGTCCAGAGAGGTGTGGATCACTTCTACGAAGTGCAAGATCTAGGCCCACAGTGAATGTGCTAGAGTATCCAAACATGTAAAAAATTACACTTGTGAACTTTGTCAGTAATAGATTTTTGCATAATTATGTATTCTTTTGCTTTATAAAACATATGTCATTTTACCTTTAACAAGTATGCCATTTTAGAAAAATACGTTTGTAAGATGACAGTTGATTTTTTTAAAAATTTGTTTTCTTTTGTTTTTCAGTGAAATATGAGGGTTTTATTTAGTTTATGAATAAAGTTTATTAAAAGGGACCCAATGCCTTTTTGTTCATCTCAATACTGCAAATTGTTTGGATAAAAATGAGCTTCAGAAAAAGTATGTCATTTTAGGACATCTTCCCCTACTATACCATTTATTTGGGGAATAAAATAGTATTTAACAATAATAATTTAATAAGTATTGTATACATTAGGGTGGTTCTAATTTTGCAACCACGGAATTTTGTTAGTCGCACCCCCTACATTCGTTCCAATGCCAAAAAAACTAACTCATGAAAATTTTTAGCCCAATCGAACAATATTAACACGTGCCACCAAGCGTTGGAAGTTTCCGAATTGCAGATTTTAATTGAATTCACTTGTTATCAATTAATATCTGACGAACCGAAAGTGCTATCGAAATTTTGATAATAACATAAATAAAAGGAAATTTTAATTTCTACAATTGTAGTTATATGCAATTTGTCCGCAAACCTACCAGATGTTAAAAAAATGCGTCAAGTGTTAGAAAAACGTAGTAATTCGATTTTTTTTCTTTCTATTTTTAATTTGAAAACGTAGAAGTATTACAATTTTGAAGTAAATTGCAATCCATTATTCAATTTTAGGCGATTTTTGATAATACAAGTAAATAGATCTTATGATATATAAATGTTTGAAATTCAATAATTTTTTTTTACCTATTTTAAGTATATTGAAATATTTTTAGAATCAGTTATTTAAAAAAAAACGAGTCAAACTGTCGAACACAGTTTCTTTGTTTGTCAATACAAACCAGATGTTTAGAGGGAGGATATACCATTTTAAAATGTTAAAGCATAAAATGGCCTCAACGTCAAAGGTTCTTCGTGAAAAAGACTAAGCACTTTTAATAGGAAATGATGCACATTAAATTATTGGTAGTAAATTGCTCTCAAACGAACAAGTTTTACAAGTACTTTTTTTAATATGCGTATAGTTAAATTGAATTTACATAAAAGTGCAAAATTAATTATTCAAGGAATAGTGTTTTGGTAAAAAGCACGGATTCCAGCTAAGGAAAAACATCATTCTGTACAAAAGCTGGAATTATTATACTCTGAATGAAGGAGTCTGCTAAAACAAGGAAATAAAAGAACGGGTTCATAAAAGGAAGGAATAACAATTTTATGAAAAATTTGACGACCTGTTCGATATCGCACATGCGAACGCTCTAGAATTAATAGATGTAGAAGATAAACAGTTTTTGCCTCTTCAAAGGCAAAAAGGGTAGTATGCTTGGTATTGATATCAGGTTACATCAACAAGAGAAGAGAACTGAATAACGACTGGAAAGAGAAGATGCAAGAAGAAAATGAACTTACGAAGAAATGGAAAATTTACTTCACGTCACAAATGATATTGCGGAAAGAAGTATTAACCTGGTCGAAAAATATAATAGCTTAATTACCAAGGAAGAGGACCAAAAACAGTACTTGCTACAAGTTGTTAGTGATTATCGGCGTCAATATCCGGATTCCAGTAAAGTTTCCTTAGAAAAAAAAGCAATTATTGTGATATGCATTTAATTATTTTATATATAGGTAACTTGGTATATTTGGTTTATTCTTAAGTTTGTAAATATAATTCTTTCAATTTATTTAACTTCAGTAATTATTTAATATTGTTCGTTTTATTTAATTTGTAAATAAATATATTTGCTTAATTATATTATATTTTTAGTTATTAATATAAAAAAACTATTTTTCAAGAATTTTTACCTTTTTTTAATACTTAACGCATATTTTTTAAATTCCAACAAGTTTACAAAAAAATTGCATATAACTAAATTAGTAGCAAATTAAATTTCCTTTTATTTATGTCATCAAAATTTCGATACGACTTAATGTTCCCGAGATATTAATTGATAATAAGTGAATTAAGTTAAAATCTGCAATTTTGAAACTTCCGGGGCTCGGTGGCACGTGTTAATATTATTCGATTGGGTTCAAATTTTGTATACATTTGTTTTTTCGGCATTAGAACGACTTTAGGGGGTGCGACCAAAAAAATTCGAAAAAGTTTTTTCCACTAAGTATAACGTAGAACCACCCTAGTATACATGGTCTACATGCGATCTTTTTGCATGTAAATTTTGCACCATTACTACTTATGAAACACCCACCACAAACTCAAATTGCTTTTGCCTTTCGGCATCGAAGATCATGTATGTTTACACTAGGCCGTTTAATCCCAATTTTCAGATACACTTTCACTAACAAAATAATCCATGGAATCACATTCTTCGTTTTTGGAATGTACGTATAAAGACCACCCTGTATATTTAACTAATTTACCTTTACGTTGTAGTTCATGTTCACAATTGGCAGACCAACACAGGTAGCCCTCTGATCTGCCTTCTGTATTCACAAACAGGCCACGATACGGTTATTCTTTCAGATGAAACTCGTATTATATTTGACTACATCACCTTTTGCTGCTGCTATGTTTTTACAAAGTTGTGTCTTCATATGTGCCACTAATTTAAGTTTACGTGCTGTTTTGAATTCACAATGAAAGCAACTATATGGTTTTTCTCCTGTATGAGACCGCATATGTATCTTTAAATAACTTTTTTGAGCAGTTTGATATTCACAAATGGAACAACTATAAGGTTTTTCTCCTGTGTGAAACCTGATATGCAGAATTAAGCTATCTTTTCGGGTCGTTTGATATTCACAAATGGAACAACTATAAGGTTTTCTTCCTGTATGAGACCTCATATGGCGAACTAAATCACATTTGTTTGCTGTTCTGTATTGACACACAGGACAACAATAACGTTTCTCTCCTGTATGGCGTCTCACATGTCTAACAAAGTTACTTTTATCTGCTGTCCTATATTCACAAACAGAACAAGAATGAAAGTATTCTTGTGAATCGGAATAAATGTAAGGCGTTTGTTCAACATCTTCAATTTTTAATTCAATTTTTTCTTGTTTAACTTCCATCTCAGAATAGCCACTGACATCTTTAAGAGTTTCCAGGATTTCTTGTTTAATATGTAACTTTTTAGCATTTGTAATCTCATCCATGTCTGGTGAATAGCACAATGGAATTGCCGTTGGATAGTAAAAGTGATTATCAATGGTTTCTTAGCTAGAATACCTTAGTTCCATTGAAAAGGCAACTTGCAAAGCAGTTGGTCTTTTTCAGTTAATAGTAGACATTGGAAATTGCATCTGTAATGAAAGAAGTTAAAATTAACCTGTTAACATGTTAGTATGTTTTAACGTTAAATGTGAAGACCTGTTACAGCAGACACATTGAATTATTTAGAACCATAAAAGTGGATTTAATCCTTATACCGCAAGGGAAAAGGGCGTCCTTTGAGGATTTTATATTAATTGTCAGTATAAGGTCCTCAGCAGGTTACTATCCCCTAATAACATTTTTTATATTTAATCAACTCTTCCTAGCCAGACAAGGCCTTCCAACACGGAGCATGAGGTCTTCATAATAGCCCATTCGAATTAAGTTGTGGTCATACATCAGGTTGTAGTCAACTTCAGTTAATGGTATGCTATTCAACACTATAATATACAGGGAAGTTCATTTATAATGCAACATGGGGCGCATTCAGACGACACAACCGTTGAGTGAGCGCTGATCAACAGCTCAATTTGGGCGATGTAGATTTGCTGAATGGTCTTTTTCAATTTACGTTGAGCCTTTGAATAAATAGGAGGGAGGAAGGAGCATTTAAACAAGCACGTTTGGTCCGCGATGGGTTTTCAATATCGCGGATACTTGTTTCCGCTTTGCCAGTGGCGTGCTATACTATTTTTAGTACTGGAACATCAAGTTCCATACAATTAAGCAAATATTTCTTAAATATTTATTGTAATAATTTTTGCAAGCCGAGTCTGTAAGAAAGTTAGGTATATATAATTCAATTTTAATTTATTATTATTACTCCAAAACGGACAATTTAGAATATATTCACTACATATTTTAAATAATTATATTTTGAGATTGTTCTATTTCTCCATTAGGGTTTTTACTAAATTGGAGATAGATTCCAAACTACAAGGGTTAGGACATAATTTTCTTTATGCATTTGGCTCCACTTCTATTTCAGAAGTTAAAGAACAATAAATTTAATAGGCGTTCTCAATACAGTTACTAAAATTTAATATTCGCCATTTACACCTCGCAAATATGAAGGACGGAGGTAATTAAATTAGATAAAATTTGAACAGTTTAATGCTAATCGATACGCAAAAAGACATTTGAAATAGGTTCATCTTCTCTATTCTCAATAATCCTTACAGATACAGGATTATGAGTTCTCACCTGCAATACAAATGTACAACTATTTGTAAAATTACATTCCTATCAAAATCACTCACATATTTTAGCCTGTTCACTTCTATACTTGGCACAGCAGCAGACAATAATCGTACTTTTAATTGTGAAGATCTGTCGAAACATTCCGCAGTAAAATGTTGTTAACATAAAACACTACTTTTCTTTGCCGTCCAATTTTCTTTTTTATGATATTTATCCAAGTATCTCTTCTACCATCATTAGGGAAACTAAAATCACCCAATTCAGTGTAATTTTTCATTTCATCAAAAAATTAATGTTTATAATAATTTTATGAAGTACCTGACTAATATGATAATCTGCGACAAGTTCATATAGGATTTTAAATATAATATTTTATAATGTTGCATTGTATTATTAACGCAAGTCGTTTACACTAATTCAAATAACCAATTTGTTCACATTGAATAACACAAACAGGCGCGCGTTGTAGAATATGCAATTTGTGCAACCGTCAGCCTATATTGACAAGAAATACGTCGAAATTAGTTTCAGAGGCTCTACTGACCAGATGTCCTGCTAGTAGATATAACAAGGAATACCTCAAGTTTACTGGCCGTCGTTTGCGTATTATGCATGCAATTTGCGGAAATTCTCGACTGTTGTGCTTTTTACAACAGCACGCCCGCCGAAAGGTTAAAATGGTGAAAATGAGATAGACACGCCACTGACTGCTAGTGACGTCTGAAGGTCACAATTATCATTTTTGTTTTGTAATTTAATGATGTCAAAACTTTTCTTAATTTACCTAATTAACTTATTGTATCGATAGACTAATACTTACTGATGAAGTGTTATTCCAGCACTTGAATTTTTCTTGGTTTGTGAACAACCACAAGCCGCGCAACTAACCAGAATGGACAGCTTATAAATCACTCATGGGGTTCCAAGATGGCTACTTCCGTCCGGTAGCTGTTGTACGGTTGAGATACGTAAGCTCCTTCCTCCTACTATTTGTTCAAAGCGTTGAGCTAACTGCCAATGCTGTTTATTTTAACCTATAAATACAGCTGAATGTTGTGTTTTTGTGTTAAGAGTTACAAATCAACTGTAATGCGTGAAATAAATAATGTATTTACATTTTTATTCGAATTTCCAAAACCAATCTATTATGAGCGATGATACTATCAATAACAAAAGTGTAATTTCTTTATATTTTGTTCAAATGAAGGAGTAAACATAATTTGATAGATTAGTAAGATAAATTAAAGAGTAATTAGTGTAGTAGGAAAAATAGGTAATTATGTAGATACTATCTAACAATAATTACCTAATAATCTTTATTTAAATTTGATTTGCGCGGTAAACACGTCCATTTTAACTAAGCGGTTTCTAATCAGCGGTTTTGAAATGCGCTACATAAAATGGCGACTGCTACGACCTTATATTTAAAGAACTATATTGCTAGCGGCTATGAGTTGGGGGGTCACGAAGGAAGTGAAACCGACAACCAATTCTTCAATGTATATGATAAGCTGTGCGCAAAAGCGTCGACGCCGTCCGCGCGGTGGGGAAGTAATCAAGTTTAAAATTGGGCGCATTCAGACGACACAACTGTTTAAACTTGATTTAAACACACATAAATTTTATTTTCTAAAATTTACGAAATCCAGTCGCACGTTTTTAAAATGCAATTCCGATTTAATAGCAAGAAAATTTTAATGCCGCAATCACCAGTCTTTGCCTCATAATTACTAAATTTAATATGTTTAAATTAGATTAAACATATATATATATTTCAGTCCAAATTTACGGAACATTATTCATAATTTAAAAGCCAGTGTTATTACGCAATCAGAAGAGTTAAAGACCAGGAAAAATGCAAATCTGCACTTCATGCACAATACCGACCTACAGTAGCAAGTTCAACGGGCGACCTTCGCTCTAGCAGGAAATAAAAACTGCAGAATTGCTACATTGCTGTTTTGTAATTTAAACGCTCTGGTCCAGTAAACTGTACATATGAACTTTGATATTGTTACTTAGTTAAGCGTTTTAGTTTTATATAAATACAAGTTTATTTTTATAATAAAAACAATCTGCATTTAATGTTTGATTCATTCACTACCCCTTCTAAGCCATAATATTTATGGGGCATGAGGCTGTGTCCCAGGAGTATATTATTGTCGTCCCTTTAAGTGCCATTGACTAAGCAGGCTTAAAGCGTAAATGCAGTCTCATTTACGCGCTTAAAATTAGGGATAGAATCAGCGCAAAGTAACGGAATCCTGATCCAGCCTCCAGGCAATTCTGTTCACAACAGTTGTACAACTGTTGAGTGAAATTTCTCTGAATGCGACCGCTCACTTCGCCGCTCAGTCGTAGCGGTCGCCATTTTATGTAGCGCATTTCAAAACCGCTCACTGATCAGAAACCGCTCCGTAAAATGGACGTGTTTACCGCGCAAAACAAATTTAAATAAAGATTATTAGGAAATTATTGTTAGATATTATCTACATAATTACCTATTTTCCTACTACACTAATTACTCTTTATGTTATCTTACTAATCTATCAAATAATGTTAACTCCTTCATTTGAACAAAATATAAAGATATTACACTTTAATTTGTTATTTATAGTATCATCGCTCATAATAGATTGGTTTATTTGGAAATTCGAATAAAAATGTAAATGCATTATTTATTGCACGTATTATAGTTAATTTGTAACTCTTAACGCAAAAACACAACATTTAGCTGTATTTATAGGTTAAAATAAACAACTTTGACAGTCAGCTCAACGTAAATTCAAAAAGACCATTCAGCAAACCTACATCGCTCAAACTGAGCGCATGCTCAGCGCTCACTCAACGGTTGTTTCGTCTGAATGCGCCCATTGGCTTCTAAAGGCGGAGTTTGAATTCTCAGAAATGTTTTCGACCTTTTCCAGGCCTTACTAGCAATATATGTATAATACATATATGGCTACGACTGAGCGGCTAAGTGAGCGGTCGCATTCAGGAAAGTTTCACTCAACAGTTGTACAACTGTGGTGTCGTCTGAATGCGCACATGGCCATATTGTAAGCTAAATGGTACGCCTACTTTATCATTGGAATATTGGCAACCCATTATACACTAATTTAAAAATGTAATTTTTCTACGATCACCACTAAAAGTAGTCCTTTTAGCGCTAGCTTTTTTTACTAAAAGTGACGTTTTATAATTTAGCGTGTTTAAAGGGTTCAGCTGTTTACTTTTAGCACATGTGTTATAAAGTGAAGTGAGGTTATAAAACTATAATTTCGAAGTGGACGTGAGGTTGTAGTTATTCTAGTTACTTCTTGCGTTAGAGGTAAAATGTTTTTTAAATAATTAAAGCGTTATGTAATGAATCAAGTCAGATGTGTGCTCTTATAATTACCATTGATAACTGACTTTGACAGCACTGGCTCCACAAGCATTCACCTGCGCGTCAAGGCCATCTCTTTATTATGACATAAATTATAACTGTCATAAATGCAAATCTTTGTTAAATCGACATTTATGAATTAATAACAGAAAATTTAAGGTCGTAGAAAAATATTGTATGCAAACTCGTGCTAAAAATCAACTTTTAGCACTTGTTGCATACCTCCGACACATAGGCCGATTAACTATACCTTTACATCGCACTGAATTATTCAAACGGTCTTCCACTTATAACATTTCAAGTTTTTATAATGAATTGCCTTATAAATGGAAAACTTTGTCTTTACGATCCTATTATAAGGAAGTTTTAAATTGGTTGAAGTCCTGATTATGTTATATACATTTTTCTTCTTGTATTTTTGTTATTGCTGTTATAATTATTTGTCAGATTACAAAGTATATATGTGGAGTGGTCAAATGATTCGTTTAATTTCTATTAGTTTCATTAAATTTGATTTGATTTGATTTTATTTCTTTTCATTTAATAACAAATTGTTTTTATTTTGGCATCTTTATTTCAAAAGTTCAATTTCAAGAATTTAGCGGTGGTGGGGTAGAGCAGGGATTCCTAGATTTTTCTAGGAATCATCTGATTACCACCGCATTCCCTTAATAATGTTTTTTTTAAGGTAGTATTTATTTTTATGTATTTTTTTTCTAGGAATAAACCTTATTATTATTATTATTATTATTATTATAGATATTATGTATTGTTTATTGTTTTGGCACCTGTCAAATTATGCAAGGTTTTTTTTTAATTTTAATAAATAATAAGTTTTAAAACTAACGATTTATTAAACACGATTTATACAGACCAAGAAAATAGAAATGTGTATAAAGTATCACTCAAGATTATCATTAGGTAATGTTAGAGATCATTTTAGTGTAAAATATCCTAACAGACCAGTTCCTAATGTGTCTACAATATCAAGAACAGTCAGAAAATTTGCAAGTACAGACTGCCTGGCACTGCATGAAAAAAACATCGATGTAGAGCAGTAACACATGAATTTGCCCAATTAATCGTGTTGCAAGCTATTACAGAAAATAAAAATATCTCTACTAAAGGGATTGTCAATCAAGTAATTATTAGTTTTATTACTAATATCAATTATTATAACAAAATCATACAAAACGCAATAAATTAAATAAACTTCTTGTATTGTTCCGCAATCATTTTTTATCCTATAGAACATTTTTCCAAATGACTCGAAATTATATCAGGCAGATTTATTAAATTTTGCACTATTGCTTCTGAACTGAAAATTCATTTATTTATATCACTTCCATTTACCCTATTTACATTATTAGCTAAACTTCAGAATCCGGGGGAATATTCCCCTCGTTTTATTTGCTTCCCTTGTAAATTTAGTTATGGTTACTAGAGAAACATGGTTTAAATAATTAATATTAATAATAAGAGGCGAATGTGCCCCAGATTCTGCAGTTTTCCCACATTATTTTATTTTTTAAATTAAACAATAAATTATTTAGACAGGACTTTCTAAGACATAGGTGATTCGCATACTTCATGAACGCAAATACAAAAGTTACAAATATGGCAACCATCAACAGCTTCTTCAAAATGATTTTGAAAATAGAACAGTGTTTCGCGAAACACTAATGAACAGAATATTTAATGAAAATGTTGAATCTTCTCTGACGAATGCACGTTTCATTTATTTGAGATCGTAAATTCTCAAAAGTTTGGGTAGGTGTCTTATTAATTCAGTTTTACAGTGAACGGAGAATTTGCATGCATTTCAAGAATCAATTGCACAGTATCTGCAATCTGTAAATATTTGGTGTGTTATTATGAATGGTAGGGTTATAGGACCAATATTTATAGATGGTACTCTAAATAGTTCCAAATACTTGCTTCTATTACAAGTGCAGCTACCTCAAGCAATCATAGATGCTAATATTAATATCGAGATGCGACATCATACTACAGCAGGATGGAGCCCACTCTCATTGTACCAGGGAGGTACCGGGGTGAATAGAATAAATTTTTAAGCTTTTTTCATCTTCTTGCTGTTACCAAGCAATTACCATCCATTCCACAAAATTTATAAATGGCCTAAAAGTTAGGTATGTCCTTTGGTAACAACATTAGCACCAAAAAAATTTCAAAAAAAATTGGTATTCATTAATAGTAGTTTGTATACCAAGGCACTGAAGTATAACTTTTTATCACGAATGTGGATTTAGTTGCCGAGGCCCGTAGGGCCAAGGCAAATAAACCACATGAGGGATAAAAAGAAACTTCAGTGCCGAGGTGTACACTATGTTTTATTTGAAATCGAGAAATCGTGAAATTGCAACATTTTAACCAACTTTTGTAGGTTATGTTCGGTCGATTGACGTTCATCTGTCGCCTCGCCACCTACAAAAAAGTCGTAAAACAATGGATTACTTTAATTCCGATTTCTCGTATTTTAATGACGATTTCGGCGTACTTCACTGCCGATTTCAAATAAAAAATAATATTTTAGTCAGTGATCCTATCCCCCCTTAGTGGGGTCAATAGAATAACTCAGCTTTTCTAAAGGATGATTCTATTATATCAAACGTCGTTTGTATAGGATCAACGAAAATGTTTTTTAAAAAAGTTATGAACAATTTTTGTTGTTAAAATTTATTTGGGCTTGAAATTATTGACAATCCATATATATAATAGGCTTGTATGGGACGCTGTTTTGTGTGTCCGGGACGCTGTTTCAGCAGCCAAACCGTAAGAGATAGAGAAAAAAGTTATTAAAGTTATATGTTTGGAATGGTCATGTCAGGTCAGGAACCGAATTTCAGTCTCTAACACTAATTATTATCTTAATTATCCTAATCCGAACTTTTTAGGTTAGATTCTAGGCAAATTTTATCAAGGCGAATGCGACTGGTAGTTTGCTACCAACAATGACGTCATATACGTAGGTGTGGTGAATACACGTTCTATTTGCAAAACGGTCTTTTTTGTTTTATTAAATGAGACATTTGTCTCACTGGACTGCTAATTATATTATGATTTATATTTTATTGGTTTTTTATGAACATAGAAAAGTATAAAATGTCATTTATTGATACAAACTTTATTCCCATACTGAGATAAATTTATATTAAAACGAAGTAAACCCCGTCCAAACTTGCTTGGACCTTCTAGCTTCGCAATAACTTGGTTATAACAAAATTCGTATATGTCTTCTACATCTGTAAATGTGTAGATGTGACCGGAAAAACCTCTGGTGCGTTTTTCCCTCAAAAAATTTCCTGTAAACGATTCTGGATCAACTGCCACCACTTGTGCAATAAAAAATCGTACAAATTTTGCGTAAGGTTTAGCTCTTGATGTGCTAGCTTCATCAATTTCATCGTTGAATCTTACAAGCAACCAGTCATTAAGCTGGATATCTTTTTGGTCAATAGGTAAAACATTATTAAGGTTGTCACAATCATCATGTTCATTTATTTTATTTGTCAAATGCTTATTATCGGATGCTTTTGAAACAGCTTTACATTTATTGGATGCTGAAATATTCTCATTCTCCATTAAGTCCTCATTGTCATATTCAATTTCCGACATGGGATCCATATCTGAGTTAGAGTCGTGAGTGCTAAAATGATCATCAGTTTCTTCCTCAGAAGATTCAAGATCATCAATGGCAACGCTTTTGCCGGCAGGAACTTGCAGCCTTTTTCTTCTCTGCTTCGGTTGGGCACAATCATACCGCATAGATTTTAATAAATCCACAACCGCATTTTCAATATCTTTGCTTGTATCCTCATCTCCGTCATTCTTTGAAAGTCCATCTTCTGGTGGTAGCATATCTAGAACTCGATTGGGGTTTATGGGTATAATCCCACACTTATTAAATCCTGCAAGTATATTGGCTATCTTGTTGGATTCAATAACAAGAAGTAATTTCTTCAAGAGGGTTGGAAAAATGTCCTTTGGGATACTGGTCATATTTCTTCCAGGCCCTTTTTTATCATTTTCAACAATTTTACGCCACGCCATTTTTAAAGGCCTGAAAAAGGCTACATCCAGCGGTTGAGTGATGTGTGTCAAATTGCTGGGCAAAAAGATAAAGGATATATTATGCTCTTTGCATTGCTTAATTGATTCAATGGAAAGATGAGAGCTTAAATTGTCACCAATTAAAATTTTTTTACCAGGTAATTTTTTTAGATAAGGAATTGCTATTGACAAAATCCAGTCATCAAAACAAAAACCATCGAACCAGCCTGACTTGCTTCTGTTGTACCTGGTTCGTGGAGAACGTCCTACTGTCCAAGAACTGTAAATATGTGTAGCCTTGTACACGACACAGCACGGCAATAAATCACCACTACCTGATGCTGCAAACATTATCGATGTTGAGCTTTTACTATGATTGATGATCCGCTCTGGATATTTACAACCACACTTGGATATCACTTTCTTACGACCTGGCTCATCACAGAGATTACTTTCATCATAAATCACCACATTGCTCGGTGGAATTCCCTCTAACTCCCGTGAAAGGCGATTAAAGTAATCTGTAACCGTTTCTCTAGTTACACCAGCCCTCGCTATTTTTGTTTTGACAGAAACGTTCAGATAGGATATTTTTATGACGCTCTAGAAAACCGTATGCAAAATCGCCGCCTGGGTAGTTGTTTTTAAATTTTGAAACAACTCTGCCCATTCTGTCCAGATATTGTTTAACAATCACTCGTAAATCTGTGGTATCAAGAGGATATCCCCACTCACTGCAAATAAGTAAATTGTTTGCTATATGTTTTTCTTCTTCACAACTTAATACAGTTTGTCCTCCTTGAGTTTCAATATCTTTATTTTTCACATGTCTGTACAAAACAGTGTATGCTATATGCTATATCATACTTTGTGGAAGTTTCTCGTATAATACTGTGACCCTCCTTTACGTCATTTTTAACTTGCTGCAGTTTTAAAGGATCGATTTTCTTATAATATTTCCCACCTACTTTCGGTGTGTATTTCCTAGGCATGTTGAAATTTACGATCCTATCCACCCCACTGTAATGTTAAAAAACAGAGAAGCAATTTATTTTTTGATAGGTTATTAGTAGCTTCAGCGTACTTATGCGAACGTTTTGTCCGTCCGTCCGTCTTTCTGGATCGCCTGTAACTTTCGAACGGCTACAGATATCGAAATTTTGAAAGGGGGCAAAGTTGTTGCTAAGGTCCCGAGCACCTTCATGCGCTATTTGGTTTTGGCGAAAGGTCAACCTGTTTTCGCAGTGCTGAAGCTACTCTTTAGACCTGTACTTGAGCAGTTTATTTTACTTACATTTAAAATAATTTGTATCAGTAATATTAATGGCAACACTATATAGAGATAAGGTACACCAATATAATTAAAAATAGCACTCGATGCTAAAGATTTATATCTAAAGTTTTGTACACTCACAAACCGCCACTTGAACAATAATCACAGGTTAGGTTCCGGGAAACAGGCATGCCAATAGCTAAGAAATTAATATTACTATATTTCAGTTCTCTCTAATGTATATTTGCCAACGTGCCAAAATTTTAGCACTACGTTTGAAATTTGAAGTTTTTATGGCAACATTTAAATTCCCTCTTTTTTAACCTATTCACCCTGGGGATTCTATTCACCCCGTTTTACGGTAGTTAATTATCTTAACGCCACATTTCCTTTGTGGGTTTGTAAATTTGAAGACGGGGTATTATCAATTGGCCTCCGAGGCCTCCCTATCTCTCTCCAAATGACTTTTCTATGAGGTTATTTGAAGAATAAAATTTATACAGTAAAGCCAGCTGAAAACATCGATATATTAAGCCGCGTCCACATTAATAAATATTGGGATCAAATACAATGTACACCAAATTAAACCATACATCCCTAGCGCTGTCCACCAAAAAATTTAATGAACATCAAAAAATCTTAATGGAACCCAAATTATTATACTTCACAAAATGAGAACAGCACCACTAAAATAGCTATGTTTCGTATTGTTTTACCATTGCTTACATTTTAAATTCCATATGTCTATCAATTTTACTAAATGTTCACCAAATTTAGAACGCTCAAGTTACGCGTCCGTGCTGTATATAATAAATATTCGCGCTATCCATTTGTATTTAGTCTTTCTCGAAAAACTACTTGTGCGTCAAATAATTATTCTGTTACTCCAAAAATGAAATAAGCTCGAGCATCTAACCTTGTCGCTTCCAGACAAACTTCTTGCAGGCTTCAGCTTGCAGCCGCACACTGTGTTTGGTAGCTTTTACAGGGAGTGTAACCAGTGTATTGCCGTATGAAAAAACTTAATAAAGTTTGATTTTCAATTTTGTTTTATGAAATTTGTTTTAGATTTTTATATATATACTAGCGGACTCGACAGACGTTGTCCTGCCCGCTGCCTGCTATCAGTGGGTTCAGCAAACGTTTTTTCGATATTCGAATTTTCAATTTTTTTAATTTTAAAAAATATTGGGGGTTGGTGAATTTTGAAGTTATATGTTTTGATATGGGAGAAATCTTTAAAAAATTAAAACAGAAATTTCGTCAATATTTTTTTAAATTGCCTAGAACCTGATTGCAGCGCCACTTACCGGGTCCAATCTAAACCATCCAGAGACCCACTTAAACACAAAAAATTTTATCAAAATCGGTCCAGCCGGTTAGGAGGAGTTAAGTTACATACAGACGTACAGAAGAATTATATATATAAAGATATTGATTTATTTCCAAGAATTCTTCAGACTTATCTCTATGTCCTCATTAATAAACAAGACCTAATAAAACACGATAGATTTTTCTTATAAGTGATATTTAGAACAACAAGAAATATAAATCTGGGTATACTTTTGAAATTGAATGTGGTATAAAATATAGTAAACATTGTGTATTTTTGCCAAAGAAATAGTGTTTTTTAAATGCAAAATAATATAAGACGCTGACGAAAATTAAATATCTGGGTATCATGTTAGAATTAAATGCGGAATAAAATTTGGTGAACATTTAGCATTTTTAGCCAACAAAAGTTATTTTTAGGAACAAATAATATAAGAGACTAGCATGATGTCAATTTTTGGTTGTCGCTCTAAGATTATGTATTTTCTCAATTTTGGTGAGCATTTAGTATTTTTGGGAAACGAAAGTATTATTTTGTACGAAAAGGTTGGGTAAATTTGGTAGACTGTTAAAAATCTAAAATTAATGTAGATGTGGACGGTTCGCCGAACACAAACGCACACAAATATTTTCGTGACGAACGACGCAAGCTATCCATCGCCCCGTCGGTTTTTACTTGAACTTCAAAGAGATTTGCGGCGCAACGTTGTGCTGATGTAGACGTATGTTGGTAGTGCATATATGTGTTCGCATTGTTTTAATTTTAATTGATTTTTAGAAATGAACTTTCTAACTTGTAGAAGGAAATTATTAATTAACCATGCCTTATTACCTTATTATTAGTAAAAAAGAAATATGCGGCCGTTATTATAATGCACCATTTAATTAGAAAAAATTAAAATGAACTCAATAATAAGAAAGACGTTACTAGATGACATAACTTTATCAATATATACGTCTTGCGCGTGCAGCGCTTTCTTCAGCATCTCCATACATAATAATCATATCTACATATTCTTCGTTACTGTACTTAGCCATTTAAGTCAAATTAATCACTTAATAGCTCACGTATCTCAATTTTGACGTTTAACACTCAAACAAATTTCTACTGCTACTTGTTTTTAGTTATTATTAAATAGTCAGCGGTTCTCCATCAGTGAACACCAATTTTAAGCATTTTTAAGAAAAAAATAAATAACCGCAATTTTTATGTTATTTTTTATTATTTTTCAACTCAACATTGTTTAGTTAGCTCTCGAATTTATTCAACTTTAACTTGCTGTAACTTTCTTTCTGTTGGGTTCTGGTTAGAAGTTTATTAAGAAAATAACTTTATTTTGGTCCTCTCTAGCTACCCTTTCAGTCTCCTCAGTACGTTATGTAACACTCTGTATTTAAATTTTGGCAAGTGCATTTTTAGTTTGAAAAATTGCAAGAACTTTTAACAGAATGACATTCTGATAAATAGAGAATAAAAAATTGTTATATACTATGATATATTGTTATGTAATGTTAGACAATCGCCAAGTCAATGTACTATTAGGCAACCACCCCAATACTCAGGGCACTTATATTAAATTTTATTAATGCAAAACTTGCCTGTCGGTATCTTAGGCTAACTAAAATGAAACGTATCTATTACTCTCCAATAAAATGGTTAATTGCCCCGTTCTATATGTTATCAAATTGCAATAATCCTATGGGCTTGCTCTGGTAAAACACTAGACTGATATCTCAGGTTAGGTTCAAATTTGAATTTTATATTAAGAGAATTCTGTAGAATATTTAACTCAGAGTAGCTCAAATACTCAAAATTTCAGTACAACTGCTCTACTCACTTCAATAATTTATAACCTCACAAAATTGACTAACGCCACAAAAGGTTCGCGGGTGCATACAGCATTTTATTTTGATATTCAAAAATGAAATTTGCAAGGAAACCACAGGTAAACTGAATCGAATTTCCCGCCTAGCAACATGTTTTGTTTCAGGTTGTGACGTAAAAACGACGCGCTACTATCTTTTGTCTAGGCTTCCTGTGAAAACTGCAAATCCTGGCATAAATCGCATTTTCTAGTGACGCCACGAGATTTTCTGGAATTTGGACGTATCTGGATGCTCGGAAACACGATGAATTTCTTCAGCATGGTGTGTTCTCGAAGTCCACTGGCTTTTCGGACTCCAACCACATAAAAATCTGCCAAATTGTACCTTTTAAAATACCGGCGACCTCGCCTCTGGAGCTGGTGCAGGTAACGCCATCGCCCTTATTTGCTGGAAGTCGTTTCCTTGGCACCAAATCTTCTTCTAGGATGTTGTTACACCTCTTTCCAACCTGTAAGACTTGGGATCCCTGGCTTTTGATGTTGGAATGGACTGGTATCGCAGTTTGAAATTTCCAGGTTGTCGGAGCTGAACCTACGCCGATCTTGGCTTGCACAATTTTATAAACTTTTTCGGTGGAGAAACTTTTAATAACACTTCGACTTATGCCCGGTGACTTGTAGAATAACTTTGTACACTTTTTAGAGTTTGCAAACAACTTTTATTATATAAAAACCCCAAAAATCAGGAGCATCATTTGCACACAAGTTGACATTACAGGAATTATTTTGTATTTAATTTTTTTAACAAAAGAGCATTGCGTTACCTAGTAACCACGATTTAATATTGTTCAAAAGAAATAAGTTTTGGTTACAATTTTACACAAAAGAATAAAACTTGATTAACATGTTTGTTGCTTAAAACTAGACATTTCCTTTATTTCTTATACATAAAAAGTGTCTTTTCTTGTCACATAAAATGTGCTTTATTACTGCTCTGCTATAAACACTTAGTTTTAAATTGCACTGGCACTTGAGTTCAATTTTAACTACGTCAATAATTATTATTTATTTTAGTTGCCCTCGTTCTGTATTGCTCTTTGCAAGTTCTATGTTATCTTGCTTTGATTTCCATCTATCTTTCAGCTTGCTTGCTTTTCACTGGCCCGTACGTTTATTAATAACTCTACGCTCATATTCATTATGCACATAACCAACCTTTTGCATTATTTATTTACATTTGGTCCGGCTTCAAATATGCTCAAACCTCTCATATTACTTATATTATATTAGCCATCTTAAATCTTTCTTTTACTCAAACTTCAAATTCAATCCTTCTGAAACCTGATTTTCTTATGCTAGCCTTTATCCCTCTAATTACGCTTCTTGCATCTCATTTCCAATGCATTTAATAACGTCAACTACTGTCTAGATTGCAAATAAATAAAATATTTCAATTCTATGGTTTAATTGACCGTGTTCAATATTTCTCTATGCATATAGAATTAAATTGCGAGCATTAAACCATCTTAATATATCACTATAATGAGAGAAAAATCCTCTTTCCCATAATGCTATAACCAAGTATGAGGTCCATATAAAAAATACAAATTTATGATATAACTTGAAATTTTAAACGTTTTTGAAAAACTGAGTACGCCACTGCATTCTACTATTTTCATAAATAAGCGAAATCTAGCCACAAAACAAAAAATCTAACTCAAAAACAAAAATGATAGCTCATTTTGGTTTTTACGATTAGCTTTTTTTCAAAAAAGAGATCGAGGATAAATTTAATTTTGCATATCGCCTATAGTTATCGAAATTCCCTACGAAAACATTGACATTTGCCCGCTCCATACTTATTCATCAGGCAAAAAAATTTACCTTATTCTCCTAGTCTTAAAATACGTGTTGATGCAGCCACGGCGTAGTTCGAATACAGCAACAAAATGACCGCTTGTGATGATCACCATTGAGTTCTCCGTAGAGAAGGCACCTAGGCAATATATTTTCTTTCATGTACAAGATTAAATAGTAAATATCACTTGTATCGTAAGTATACGTATTTTTGCAATTGCCTTTGAACAGCCCTCATTAATTCTATTATGAATTCCGATACTTTTTTTTCTGAACTTCTTATCTACAACGATACTCAACGTCGTTATGAAAATGTTAAAAAGAATTGGGGCGAGTATGCATCTTTGCCTGACCCCTCTGCACATTATAAATGTGTTGATGAGGTTCCTACTGCATATCACTGGAGTATTATTGCCATGTTAAAGACTTTCGCATATTTTGATGAATTTATCGGGTATACCAAAGTGATTCATGATTTTCCCGGTCTAGGACGTTTAGGCGCGATTCTTTAGGCGCGCATCTTTAGGCGCGCACTTTTAGGCGCCAGCGCTTTAGACGCGGACGCTATTAGGCGCCTAGACGTTTAGGCGCCGCAACTTTAGGCACGGGGACAGTTAGGCGCCACATCAAAGAAATACACATTATTCTTGATTTTAAAATTTCTTGTTAGGTAATTATTGCAGTCATTAACGTTTAGGAAAAATTCAAACTTTCATAAACAAAATATATTCTGCTGTTTGACGAGCCTTATTCAGTGTTAAAGTTTTAGAAATTTACATATTTAATTTACATTGTATCGATTATGAAAAATTAGTTATTTACATTTTGTATATGGATAGTTTAAGGTGGTGAAATTATACACACCATATACAAAATGTAAATAACTAATTGTTACTTAACTAATTGTTCATAATTGATAAAATGTAAATTCAATATGTAAATTTGTAAAACTTTAACACTGAAAAAGGCCTGTAAAACAGCCGAATATATATTGTTTATGAAGGTTTGAATTTTTCTTCAACATTAATGACTGCAAATTTTAAAATATAAATAATCCAGTCGTAAAACAAAAATTTACTACATTATTCTTGATATGTGATACCTTACCTAGCTGAAATAAGTTATGTAACTAAACCTCTTTCCTAAACTTACATAGAAACTGGTTATTTGTGTAGGTAATTGCAAAATATGATGTTTTTTAGGAGTGTGAAAGTTTTGTAGGAGTAAAAAAGATCCATTTTGCACTTGTTAGAACACCAATTTAAAAAATTACATTTTGCAAGTCCTGCACGATTAATATCATTGACTTAAATTTTCGTAAAGGGAATGTGTTGTTCTTATCAAATCTACGCTCCGAAAAATTGATATTATACCGAGTGTTTCACTTAAGGTACGAATATAGGGAAATCGTATATATGCATATTCCTGCTTGCTGCTTGACTTGATAGGATTGATAGTGGTATCAATCGAAAGAGAAAAAAAAGTGTGCTTAATTTGATACCATTCTACTTGAATTTGTTGCTTGTTTAAGATAAAAATAGCTTAAAAACTGTAATAAATATTTTGCATTTTATTCACAAAAAACAAACCAGCCATGATCAAATTTGTTTATGCCAAAATAAATGTTATCAATTCACATATTTGCTATTTGTAAAAATTATTGCCGGTGATTATCACTGCCCTTGGTAAATTATAGCTGAAAATAACATTTATTTTGGCATAAACAAATTTGATCATGGCTGGTCTGTTTTTTGTGAATAAAATTCAAAATATTTATTACAGTTTTTAAGCTATTTCTATCTTAAACAAGCAACAAATTCAAGTAAAGTAGTATCATATTAAGCGCATATTTTTTTTCTTTGATCGATACTACTATCAATCCTATCAATGCAAGTGGTAATAAGCAGGAACCTGCATATATACGATTTCCTATGCTATTTCCCTACGTTAGCACCTTAAGTGAAACACTCGGTATGCAGTCGAAAATTGCTAATATTGATTTTATTTATTTTCTTGAAATTAAAGAGGCACAAGGCAGGTTATTTGGGCACACCTATCTATTCAATATTTAGTAAGCTAATGTCATAATTACTCCAGGTAAATATGGTTGCAGTTTGAGTCTCCCCCGTTTTGGGCATTATTCTTACTACTTTTATTTTCTTAGTAAGGAAGAAACTGGTTGTCAATATTATGGCATTTTAAAGCTAACCGTAATCCGATTTTCTGAAGGTTTATTAAAATCTGCTAAATACTGTATAACAACAATTGAGTCATTAGGTACAGTTAACAAATAAGCAAAGTTATTAAAGCAAATTAATTAGCCTGGCCATAATGACATATTTAGGAATTTCCAATCCAAATAAGTCTTTCTAAAACTGAGTTTTAAATCCTCTATTTCAAGGTTCGTAAATATAACAAGCTTGGATATATAGGCCATAGTGCCCACTCAATTTTCATTAGTTTCGTTTCGCAAGTTGTGTTGTAAACCGGTGAAGTGATCATCGTCACTTTTGTGGATTATATATTGTTTATGCCATCACCTTTATCACTCTTTCCAGAGAAGTGTTAAAAACCAATTACTTTAAAATTACGTCAACTGACCTAATTAGCGTACTCTGAACGTAAAAAAGTAACTACTCAAAAAATTATTAATTTTTAACTTTTGATTTGGAGAATATATAAATACTGCTCATATAAAACATTAAAAAATATAGAGGATGTGATTTTTAGCAATTTTATTTGCTTAAAGTTTGAAATGTTGTATGGCATGTTTTGAACACCCTGTATGCAACAATTTATTGAAGAAGCATCTTCTGGTTCCAAAGGTTTTTTAAATTTTGTGGACATGTCTTTTCGTCATGTGCCATTCCAAAATTTAAGCAGCACGCACTTTTCAAAATAACGCTCTGTAGATTTCTTTTGTCAAAAATTGATATGTGATATCTAATCAGTGTTTTATGCAAATATCAGAGCAATCATTTAATGACAAGTTTTTAAAGATCGGATGTAATCTTTAAAGATTTACATATTTTTTTGGTGGGCAGTTTCTTGCCGTTGACTATCGATATGATCCTACTAATACAACGGCACAGCTGCCTTTACGAAAATATAAGATAATAACATTAATCATTTAAAAATGTCAAAATATAATATTCAAAATTTCAGTTTTTACACGAAAATTGCAACACGTGTAAAATTGATCTTTTAGTCGTCGAAAATGTTCCGACTTAAAAGAACAGCTCACATTTTGCAAGTAGTTAACATAAATAACTAGTTTCTAAGTTTGTTATGAAAGAGGTAGGTAGTTTTGTACCTATTTACAGTTAGAAAATACAGTATATGTTCAAACCATGCGGAAACGTGTTTACGTGGCGCCTAACTGTCCCCGCGCCTAAAGTTGCGGCGCCTAAACGTCCAGGCGCCTAATAGCACCCGCGTCGAAAGGCTTCGCGCCTAAAAGCTCGCGCCTAATAACGCGCGCCTAAAGGTACGCGCCTAAACGTCCCTTTCCGTGATTTTCCATGTTGTTTCTTCATTGACAGCGTCGAAAGCTTTTGATAGGTCAACGAATGCCATGACGAGGTTAGCATTCTGTTGACGAAGTGAAAATATAGCAGCTGCAGTGGCAATTACATCTGAATCATTTTGAGACTCTGCGGCTAGCTTTTCAGCAATGGGAAGCAATCTTTTTGACATGAGGCAGCGTCGCTTTTCTTCATTATGACAGCATCTCTAAAATCTTGTGGAACACTCTCAGTAGCTTGCATAAGATCTTAAATGGTTTTAGGTGAGGAATTATGTCGTTATTGACCTATTTTAGAGATTTCTTGAGTGGTCGGTGATCTTTCTAACCCTTTGTGTGTAATACTATGTTATTTTAATTTAGTTGGTCTTCGTAGTGTTGTTTCCAGGAATTTCTAATCGGCTCTTCATCCTTTAGCAGTATACTATTTGAGTCAAGTATTGAGCAATCATTGTTATTTGTATTCAGGTTCATACACTATCTTCACTGTCCGGGAAAGGTTATCAGCATAGCTTTGTATTTCATACGCTTTTTCTGTTCACCAATCGTTTTTGGTATTTTGCAGTTCCCGTCGCACAAATTCTTGGTGGATATGAAATTACTCCACTTTGAGTGCTACTGGAATCGCTTACAGACTTGTACGGCTTTCCGCTTCTGATATAGCAGGTCCTACATAATCTCCATTTTTGCGATGAAACAACCTTCCAGTTTTCTTGTTCTTTTAGTACCCAAAACAGATTCATATAATTTTCGGATGTAGTAGTTTAAATAACATAGGTGCATCCTTCGCCAGTAAGGTTTGTTTTCACAGTTAGAGTCCAAGCCAACTTGTGTTTTTATATATTTTTTGTGCTACACTTAAGAATATTGTATTTTAGAATTATAAATGTTCACAAAGCCGGTCCTGTATAACGAACGCATTGTAAAGTGGAATTTGCGTATGCAGCGTTAAATCCCGTAGCGGTGTGCGAGGAAAGTTTTAACCAAGCGAATTGTAAGAAGAGCTGAAAGTGGCTCATGGCCTTTTGTCCAAGCTTGATGTGTGTCTCTGTGTGTCAGCGGTGAAGCAAAAAGTGCGGCAAACAAGCGTTTGTAATTCGAAAACTCATTTTTCGGGTGTACCGGTGAGTACAAAATGTTGTGACACATTTCACGGTTAGTTTAATGCGTCCATTTGTATAAGCCACATCCAAAGTGCTTTTGTCTCAAGTCGTGATGTCAGTCAGACGAGCGACGCCCAAACCAGCAATCGAGGGTTCCCAGTGTCAAGCGTTGTACCGTCCAGGATCAATGAAGCAATCGAAGGCGTGCTGAATTCTAGAGTATGCAGCAACCAGTTCTAGGTCAAATATTTTCGGGTCAACGTGATAAAGTTACGTTACGTAAGCGCGAAATAATGTGTTTTATTAGCGAATAACATGTGTGTAGTTCGCGCTCGAAATTAAACAGAGCCGGGCTTAAATAGCATCGGCTTCAGGAAATTTTGACATTGCTTTTTTGTTAAGGAGGTTTTGATATCGTGACATTTCTTAGACAAGATTCACAGCATTCAATCCCAATACTAGAATATAGAAAGAATATTGCACACAACAAATGTGAGTTATTTGACTTCGAAAAAATTGTATGTGCTTAACAACGCGGCCTATTCATACAATTTGTGGCACTCTGCCTCCGCTTTACCTAGTTTCTAAACAGAAATTGAGGTTGAACGGAACACATTTTTGATGACATCGCAACCACCTTTCATAATATAATGCTAAAGAAAATGTTTCTTAGTACTTAACTAGCTTTGGGTACTCCTGGACGCCACAAAATGTACAAATGCATAATTCAATTTTATAGCTGCTGGTGGTTAGAATAGAGTATTATAAAAGGATAATTTCGGAGGCTTCCACGGCCATTAAAATTATGTAATGAAAGACTTCCAGGATTGGACCGTGTCGTTGTTGAGATGGAACTCAATTTCGCCCACTTTCATAAGGTGCTTTATCAGGGGTAAAACAAAAGAGCACGGTAACACAGCGTGTCAACCACGTCAGCGGCAAAACGCTTCTACCGATCGGAAGGAAGAGTTTAGAAATTAGTTTTCCACATCGAAGAAAGTGGGCAACCATAATCTCAGTTAAGATTATTGGGGCGTCTGTAAATCTCAATAGTTTTGCGCATCTTTCTGTTAAAGAAGTTTGATAGAAAAGGTTCTTATAGTCGGTAACGTGTTAGTGTACGGAGGTGGCCGATGATGACCTAAGGCAACACTGGTGTTTAGAGATACATGTTTTAACGAAACGTGCTGTTCCACCAATATAGACAGCATTACAAGGGCCAGGGACTCTGTCAACACCTTTAGATAACATGGCGTTTTAATTAATCCTTGAGCGAAGAAAGAACCGGTAAGACCTTACTCGAATATTTGAACACTGTTTTTGAAAAAACTTCCCTATGTCATCGGCGACTTGGTAGATACGTGAAAGAAAGACTACTACCATGGGAGGATCGGTTTTCAGAGGTATGGGTTGGGTGATTGTGGATGAACTTGGCGAATAATGGCAGAATGGTGTTTATGGTGGTTGTCGTGTTAGCGCCACCGGCAATAAACGTTTCCTTACGACCTCGATACATAAATACCTATTATAGTGTCTGTGCTATTTATTTAAACAGAGTGTTCATTCATGTAGTAAAACTATTGGTATTAGAACATTTACGACTCTTCTCGCGACGCCCAGGTTGAGCAGCCCTGTGCTATACAACCTACGAACTGACCAGTTAAGGTAATCCGACACAAACCATTGAAAAATATCATGTATCTGAGCTCACGCCCTACGACTCAAGACTTGGTATGGACGTTCCATCCCCATCAGTACTCAAGAGGAAAAAATTATGTTTTAAAAAGATCGAAGAAACTTGAGTCTGTATGAGGACGTTCGTAGTCACCAGAGGGGGAGACTGTAACGGGCCCAACATCGTACCCGAGTAGACGAGGTTTTTTAGACAACGCGCTGGCAGCCGCAAGTAAGCTGTTAAACAAGGTTAGTGTTAAAATTTGCTTCGAGTATTGTACTAATTCGATAAAGATACGTTTTGTTTCCGGGTATGTAATCTGATTTATTTCAAGCCCTGACCCGCAGGTAAAAAATTGTAATTAATACAGTATTTTTCTAAAAGCAACATCGTGCTGAAAATGTAGAAAATATAAATACTAAATTACAATTTTTAGGAGCTCGATTGTCTCAAGTAATATTAATAAATTAGTATAAAAATTAAGAAAAACTCAATGCAAACTTCGCCAAACCCACTCACACTAACTGCTATCTGCATGCTGATTTCCATCATCATTCAACACAAAAACTTTCTGTCATCAATTCGCTTGTACACCGTTCCGTTTTTATATCTCAACCCGATAATATCCACGCTGAACTGAATTGTAGGTATTCGGAAAGGAATATATAGTCTGCCATCAATTGCCATCGTCATCAATGACCACCCAAACCTCCAAAAACCGGTCCACTCTCAGTAGTAATATTTCTTCCTTATATTTTTAAAGTCACCGATTGCGTAAAGAAGTTTCTTCGAAAACAAAACATCAAAACAGTGTTCAAATCGCCAAGCAATATTTCCAGGTTTTTTCTTCATCTAAAGATAAATTAAATATAATTTTATCTAAAAGTGTTTATAAAGTTCCTTGCTCCTGTAATGCTGTATATATTGGTGGAACAGAACGTTTGGTAAAAGCCCGTATCTCTGAACCCCAGCGTTGCCTCAGATCGGGTCCTGTTTGCAAATCCCCAGTTTTCTTTAACGGAAGGATTCACAAAGCCATTGACATTTATTAACACCTCAATAATCTCAATCTAGATGAAAGTTACCGTTTTTCTTCCATCTGGAAAGCTAATTTCTACACCCCGCCCACTCAGTAGAACAGTTTTGCTTCTGGCATAGTTGACACGCTGAATTACCGTACTCTTTTGTTTTATTTCTAAAGCCTGTTATATAACCCTTCTTCGAACGGTTATTACAGTTAGTAAATTGGATATCTACCTTATTGCTCAGTTAACAGAAGTAGTATCGAGAATAATGTATTAAACACTTACCTTGCTGCTTTTGAATTACTTTCAAAATTGACATATCTCACTTATGAAAATATATGATTGAAATTATGTCACTTGACTATTATTTAAAATTACCTCGGCTAGTCAGTTTATTGAGCAAATAAGGATCTATCTTCCTCAGCTGAATGAGTAAAGGTTATAATAATGAATCTCTTTATAATTGAATACTGAATTACAAAATTATTATTGTATTGACTTCTTTGTCAATCACACTCCTTAGTACTTTTAATAGAACCTTCTTTTAAGTTAGATTCTATTATGCTTGGTTTGACATTACAATCAATCAAAACTAAATGTACTTTTTCCAAATTGAGGTTAAAATTAATTACAGATACCTAGACCAAAATGATATAATTTCTACTTATAATGGCCGAAAACGTCGAGTACCCGAATCAAAGCAAATTTAGAAAACTTAATATTCTAAATTGCGCCCTAAACCTAAATTACAATGCTTTCCACTAATTTTGTCGTACCAAACTTGTTAATAAAAATACACTAACCTTCACGAAGACCCACTTGTACCTTGAGTGTATTTTCTGTCAGCTCCTAACTGATTGGCAGTCGTCAAACACCTCCCTTGAGTTGTTGAAGACGTAAAATAGCTCGTTGTAGCTCTCGTACCTCTTAATACCTTGATAAACGGTAGTACAGCATGCCACAATCACTATCACTTTCACTTACTGATGGTTTAAGTACCAATTACCACTTCAAATGGTTTCAAACAATCTTGAAATTATATGAATAATAATTGTGACCTATGGTCAAATTTGATCGTGAAGAAGGCTATCCTGCTGTCACGTACCAAATATACAATATTACTCTCACAATTAAAGGAGAGTTAGCCCTTTAACATGACTTATTAAACGTAGATTATTCAAAATTAAAGAAGTTTTTTCACTTGCAGAAAACAACCCCTTGGTTGCCTATTACTACTACCAGTAATCACCAACTGTTATCACATGATACCCTTTAGATATCTAGATATTAATATTGAATTAATAAGCATCCACACAGCATGCTACATTACAAGCCCCTCCTAAAAGTGGATGAAACAATGAGTTCTTCTGTCACAACAATGACACGGCCCAATCCCAGAAGTTGTTGGTTACAAAAGAATGCATACTTCATGTAAAATTTGTCGACACTAAAATTTATATTAATAATTTACATAATATACAATTAGGTCTTATAAGTATTATTTATAGTTACTAACCTACCTATTTACAATTACTCCACAAATTCATATACCTAAATAACATTGGTTTACATATGTGATAAACGATTTCAATAGCTTTTTATATGACGTTTACATTAATTCATCTAGTTTGTAGTCGTATTCAATAATGTGTTGTACAGAGGTAGTTGGAGGTTTATTCGTAGTTGTGTTTTTACTTAACAAAGGCTCACAGCGTATCGTTAACTAGACAGACCTAGATGTATACTTTCAAAATATTTCTTTGTACAAGACACAACACTTTAATGAACAGCTCTGTACCTTGCATAGAGCAAGATTGAAATGAGAAGACACCAGAATCGCAGTAGTTGATTTTGTGTCGGACGAGTCCATTACGTAAGTAAAGGGGTGACCTTCTGGTTGACAGCTAGCGTGACACAGCTGTCAGTAGCGTCGGCTAAATATATTTCTCGGTATTTATAAAGTTTTCTACGTGAATCGCAAAATGCGGACAAACATTGAAACATTGGCTGTTTACTGTTTTCTCAGTTTCGTGTGAGCTTTGTTCGATTAAGCGTGGCGCGTGTATTTTATTCTGTAGTTTTTGTAAGTTTTCTGAATTGCGATGTTATGACCCCTTTTCAAAAACAAATGCCAATGACTGAAGGTTAATGATAGCCGTCGGTGCATATCACGTTACTTACTGGTGTCTTCTCATCTCAATCCTGCTCTACCAAAAATTGATTGTATGAGATGCATCAATAAATACAAAATATCAGAAGCGGCTTTACAAGAAGATAAAGCTAACAGAACGTTCTCTATTTTTTTTTGTCCTCTTTGCTATTTGCAATAATAATATTAGTTGCTACAACATTTCATTTTAGTAAACAATAGCTATTTATAAAACCTGTTAGGAAATGCCTCATTTTGTGTAACACGTGGTATTTTGCTGGACAAGTATACTGTTTTTGTCCTGTACGAAACATCATGTGCCTGACCACTTTTCGTCTTTCTCTAGTTTTGAAATCACACTTGGAGCAACTAGACATTTTTTTCTTTGTGACACCTCATATGTCTAGCTAAATGGGATTTGTTTGCAGTTTTATATTTACACCTAGCACAAAGATAAAACTTTTCTCCGCTATGATTTCTCATATGTCCAACTAAACGGGATTTGCTTGTAGTTTTATATTCACATTCGGAATAACTATAGCGCTTTTCTCCAGTATGAGACCTCATATGAACAACTAAATCACATTTTCTTGCAGTTTTATATTCACACTCACCACAACCATAAGGAGTTTCTCCTCTATGATTCCTCATATGTGTAACTAAATAACCTTTATGCGCAGTTTTATAATCACACTCAGAGCAGCTATAAGGTTTTTCTCTTGTATGAGACCTCATATGCACAACTAAATTGAATTTTTTGGCAGTTTTATATTCACACTCACCACAACAATAAGGAGTTTCTCCTCTATGATTCCTCATATGTATAACTAAATAACCTTTATGTGCAGTTTTAAAGTCACATTCAGAACAGCTAAAAGGCTTTTCTCTTGTGTGAGACCGCATATGCACAACTAAATTATATTTTTGTGCAGTTTTAAAGTCACATTCAGAACAGCTATAAGGTTTTTCTCGTGTATGAGACCTCATATGAACAACTAAACAAAATTTTCTTGTAGTTTTATATTCACACTCAGCACAACTATAAGGAGTTTCTCCTTTATGATTCCTCATATGTATAACTAAATGACATTTGTGTGCAGTTTTATAATCACACTCAGAGCAGCTATAAGGTTTTTCTCTTGTATGAGACCTCATATGCACAACTAAATTGAATTTTTTGGCAGTTTTATATTCACACTCACCACAACAATAAGGAGTTTCTCCTCTATGATTCCTCATATGTATAACTAAATAACCTTTATGTGCAGTTTTATAGTCACACTCAGAACAGCTAAAAGGTTTTTCTCTTGTGTGAGACCGCATATGCACAACTAAATTAGATTTTTGTGCAGTTTTAAAGTCACATTCAGAACAGCTAAAAGGCTTTTCTCTTGTGTGAGGCCGCATATGCACAACTAAATTATATTTTTGTGCAGTTTTAAAGTCACATTCAGAACAGCTATAAGGTTTTTCTCGTGTATGAGACCTCATATGAATAACTAAACAAAATTTTCTTGTAGTTTTATATTCACACTCAGCACACCTATAAGGAGTTTCTCCTTTATGATTCCTCATATGTATAACTAAATGACATTTGTGTGCAGTTTTAAAATCACACTCAGAGCAGCCATAAGGTTTTTCTCTTGTATGAGACCTCATATGCACAACTAAATTGAATTTTTTGGCAGTTTTATATTCACACTCAGCACAACTATAGAGCTTTTCTCCTTTATGAGATCTGGTATGTAAAACTAAACTGGATTTCGTTGCTGTTTTATATTCACATTCGGAACAACTATAGAGTCTTTCTCCTGTATGAGACTTCATATGTATGGCCACTTTAAATCTGTCCGTCGTTTTGTAATCACACTTGGAGCAACCATACAGTTTTTCTCCGTTATGAGACTGTATGTGGACAACTAAATTGTATTTTCGTGCAGATTTATATTCACATTCGGAACACCTATAAGGTTTGCTTTGGAACTCACAATCAGAATTACTGTACGATTTGACTTCTGAGTCATCTTCAATTTTTATTTCCAAATCTTCTTGTTTGATTGATCTTCCACAATAATCATTGTAGCCCTTAATATCTTCTATAACTTCTTGTTTGATAGATAATTTATCAGCATTTACGTTACTGATTGGGTCCATGGTGTGCGATAAAATTTCTGTTGAGATCCAAAAGTTGCCATCTGCGGTTTCTTGTTTAGCGTTCCTTATTGGTATTGAACATCTGCTTGAAAAGCTCCTTATTAGTCAGTAGCCATCCTGTAATAAACCAACCCGATCACACTAACATAAGGAACGAGTGAAGGAATTATAATTACCTTTATACTATCTATTGTATATAACATTAAATATAAGAAGGTATACAACAGAATTATCGCCATACAATAAACTCAATCCACATAAATAAATCAACTTCGTGTTGTTTACATTCATGGTTTGGTGAATTGCTTTGAATATAAAATTTATATTCAAAGGGTGAATTGTTCAACACACTCAGTTTACAGTGTTGCCAGGTGCAATTTCATATGGTCCCTAGAGTTTGTGTAAAAAAATCCCTAGATATCCCTAAACCCTCCAATTTTTTTAATGATAGTGCAAACATTTCTTTTTAAGCAATTGGGTAAAAAAATAAAGTGTTGTATAAAATTAGTAACCATTATACCTAAAAATACGAAATTTAACAAGTTTTAGTTGTTGCTAAGAATTCAGAATTTTTTACAACAATTTGCAAAAAACACGTGTAATAATTTGCTATTTCATATTAGCTATTTGTACAATAAGTTGGGAAAAGTGATGTTTTTCCGTTTTAGACGTGAGATTTTTTTCGAGGCGTTAGCCGAAAGACACGTACACAAGATTTTGTTAAATCCGGTAAAAAATTACTCATTATTTAAATATCCTATAACATAAAATCGTTGCTCTCTTTCTTTCTGCCTTTCTTTCTATGTTTGTTTGCTATCTCCTCCAAAGATACTGGGCCGATTGAGTTGTACGATGGCTTAAAAGTTTGCTAATTTTTAGACTTAGATCGTAGGCCAGTTTTTATTTACAAAAAAGTACGAAAAATTTGCAATTTAATTAAATCCTCTAAGCAGCGGAGCGGAGCGCCTGCCGCCGTGGGCTACGGTGTGACAGCGGCTGTCGCCGCGTGCTATTAGTGGAAATTGGTCTAATTTTGTAGTTAACATATATAAAAAATAAAGTTTTGCATTGATTCTTTTTTGTCTTATTTTTCCATTCTAGTTTGGAAAAATTCAACTTTTCTGCATCCAATTGAGTATTGAAAAATTCCTAACCGGATTTAACAAATTTATTTTGAGTATTACATTTGTGATTAGATAATCTCGCCGTAAATAGAACATCTATGTATAGTCCGTTTACTTTCTAAAAATCCACCAACTTTGCAATTTCTTATAAACATATAAGTGGCAGCATGGCTACGATTTTGAGGTTCTGTTTGACAGCTTACAATTTATGGTTAGATTATTATAAAAGAGACTCGATATCACAGCTTTGTATGTAGGTATCTTACCAGAGGATTTTTCATATTTGCTGGCAAAAACAAAAGGCAAAATGTCATAAAATTAACCTGAAATTGTCAACTGTTCCAAAGTCGTTCAAGAAAACAATTGATGCCCAAGCTCCAGAAATGGTTTTTCATACGTGACACTACATGAAAAGTATATTTTTCCAACCTGCAGCCCCTATACTAATAAAGTTGCATTTCTTCCATCAACATCTGGTTGCTAATGTAACGCTTTAATCTTAACGATGGATAAAGTTATTATTTTATTCTCTGATCAGTAGTGATTACTTTATTCATTATTTTTTACTGTACTCACTAAAGACGTATTACACGCTTTCGTGTGCTAAACATTCTGCTAGCGGACAAAATGTCTCTTTAATCACTTGTAGTATAAATAACTATTCGTTAAAACGTATCATTGCATGTGACATTGTTAAGACTCCCGATTTTCGTTAAGAACCTATGTGTAACTCCGCATTCTGCTCTCGCATATTGCAGCATAATTTAAGCCATCGGGCATCTTTCCCACATTCTCTAACTGTTTGGTACATATGTAGGCCAGACCCCTACATCTGTCGCATAAAGTATCTTAATTAAGGCATTTGCTTCAATATTGAGGCGGACGCTGTAACGATTATCATAGCATCAAAACCCTGCTAAGTGACTTAATAAATCGCTGGTAGATGGAGTTTGCATTCAGTCCTCAAGTTAAAAGGCGAGGCCTTGGATATCAGATTACAGCGCCGGCGAGACGAGGTAGTGCACGGGGGAAGCCCCGCGTTTTGTTGCACGTTACATTTTGGGTGATGCAATTCAGCACTTCGAACAATAGATCCTTTATGTACCCGAGTAAGTTGCCCAACTATGGAAAGTTTTACGCATGACGCAATCATCGAATTTACGCTGCGTCCAGCGCGTTCCCTCCCGGGGAGTCCAATTTAAGCTTCGCTATCGCACGGATGTGCAAGTTAACTTAAGAACAAAGAACAACCCCTTTAGTTCTCAGGGGAGCGTTGTACCCTCGGACTTGTGGCAGTTATAAGTGCTTTTTGTTCCTTAAAGTTCTAAGTACCGGTGTGTACAATTCTTCGCCCAGGTTGGCGGATTCGTAACGGAACGAATACAAAGCATCAATATACAGGATGAGCAGTTGTGAGTTATCGTTTGGCTCCACCCTGCTACTTCTTCGAAGGATCTTGCCGCCACAATTCCCCGAGTAAGCTGGTCAACCGTCCCTATCTGTTTATCAACCCCTGCCGCATCTAAGCTGCTATCGCAACCCTCTTCTGTAAGCATCGCTAGAGCGTTGAATCTCCAGGTCGAAATCTTCCGGCATCAGCAATTCAACAACACAGTTGCTTGGAGCCCTAGCAGTAAATCAAGGTATTGTACTAGTAATTAAATAAAACAGTGAATTGCGTATTATACAGTGACGTGCAAAGTTTCGGAACTCTCAATCTATCGTATATGCTATTTGTGGGCCGTGTGCTAATCGCCCGAGCCCTAGTTATCGTCAAGTAATGTAAATAAAAGCCTTCAGCCCTTATTGTGTTGCATTGTTTACTAACCCCAATTTGTAGTATTTGCTACCTGCACACTTGCCTTCGGGCCTGTAACTAGTATGGTAATAGATTACCCATTTTTAATTTACGTATTGTTTTTCATTTCAATTATTTGTGCATTTTTGTGACCGACAAGAATTGAGTTTCTTGTTGCGTTGTGTATGTATTCCTTTGTACAGGGCCTAAGCAACTGGAGAAAGGACACCCAAAAGGTAGGTGTAAAAGCCAGTGCCGTGGGAGTGCCCCCTTGGAGTGCAACGCAACGCTACGGCGATTGGTTTTCGACTTTTGACCGGTCGTCAGTTAATTATCAATTTTAACATCTTTCAAATGTCGTGGCGCCCCATAACTTTGTCTTAATAACCCGATATCGACACCCCGTCGTGGCATTTCGCCCAAGACGCACCCTAAACCTGTGAACCCTCCCACGCGATTGAGTTCTGGCCGGAGCATTTGAGCTGTGGGGGTACGTGCAAGGGGCGGACACTGCTACGAGCATCCCATGGGGTCTTAATGAGCAATTTATCGTGTAACAACATGTGACAATTATTTTTCTTAAATTATTTAAAACTCACTTCAGATTTGCGTTTGCAAAATGTTTTCTCTAAACACATTCTTCAAAAAGAATTTATGTGACTTTATTCTGAATTAGATTTTAAAAACACGTCATTTGTTTCATTTTTCAGAATATTTGGAATTTTTCGTAGATTTGCAAGGAAATGAGAAAAAATCCCTTCTCTCCTTGGGCATATCAAAAATTCCTAGATTCGAGAAAAATTCCTAGACATGGCAATACTGTCACTTTATATGGCCTGGACAACATCGCCAGCGTTGATAAAAACTGGGTCATTACCTTTGAAGATATTCCAAATGTTTCCCGTTGCTGAGAATTATTTGAACCAGAAGGATTTCATATTTGACAATTCACAGAACAAATTATTTTCACATTGTTAAACATTTATTACTAATAGCATAATTTGAAAATAAACTGTTTCGCCAATGATTTATTTAATTTAAAAAGTAAAAAAGGGAGTGTTAAATTATCCCCAATTAAATCAACTGATACAATGAAAGGAAAAAAAAATGCATTGCTTATATGTGCAATCTAATCTCATTCTCCTAATTTTAGTTCATCAAATAAGTAACTGTTTAAAAACTGAATGTAAACGTCGCAAGAAGTTAGTTTTTAAATGCAAACGAAAAGCGAGTAAACATTAATTTGATTGAACAATTTAGCTGCATAGTTAATTTTCAAACCCAAAATGGACCTACACAAATATAATAATTAACATGTTTTAAAAAGTTTTGTCCGAATATGGGATAATATATTCAGATAATATGAATTCTGAATTATCAGGGGTGGTTACTGCTGACGTGTACGAAAACGAAGTGGATGGTGAAGGTGACATAAATGAAAGTGATGGTAAAGGTGACGGAAACGAAGGTGTTGAAGTGCGAGTTAGTGACGGGATAGGCATGGAAGCTGCATTATTTTGACCTCGTAGATGTTGTAATTCTGCTTCTGTAATAATATTAAATAATTTTATTTTTGTTTCGGTTTGTAGTTTGAGAGGGGGGTGGGGGACTTTCAAACGGTATTATACATGCTCGGGAAAAGCTGCTGAAGAGCATCAGCACGTCCGTCGTTTTCTTTTCTCTTTTTCATTTTTTCTTTCTCTCGTATGTACTACGTCATTAGGAGGTTAAAAAATAAAACTTACTCAGTACGGCATTTAATATACAGCAATTACTATCTAACGGTAAGCAAGATGTAAATTATAAATAATTTTGCAATTTACAATAACTTCTACATTAATAATTACAAGAATTAACAAATGCAGGATATTTATAATAATGATTGTTGAATAAAGAAGAAATTGTGAAATGACAACGTCTGCCAAAATCCAGAGCCAGTATATGCCGTGTGAATAATGTAAGACCATGATACTACTACTACTAGTAGTAGTAGTATCATGATGTAAGACTATACATTGGTAACTTTATTTTAGCATTAATCAATTTACCCGTGCTAGTAACAATTCTAGGTTTTTCTGTAGTCACTGTGTTGTTGTTTTGTTTACAAACACCATGGTAACATTAAGTAAATTTCCTATGTCTAATTTTGCATAATTCAGCCATGTCTTACATTATTCTCACTGTATAGAAGAGTACTGCCACTTTGAGATTTGTAACACAATTTCGTCAACGTGACGTTTGTTGGCAATCCAAAACTTTACTTAAAATTGGCAAATTCGAGGTTAGCAGGTTAGGTTATGCATCAGTTTTGACACAAACTGACGCAAAACATAACCTGCTAACCTAGAACGTAGAACATAAAACATAGACGTACAGTCCTACCAATTTCAAGTAAAATTTTAGACATAACTCAAACAGTTACTGCTGATGGAAGTAAACGTGGCGGCATTTTTTCGAATCAAAGAATGACGGTACTCTCCTATATATTCTGGCTCTGACCAAACCAAGGCTGTGAACACGGCACGAATTGCGGTAATTTTAAACTTTGCAAAGCTGTCGCAAATGCGAAATTTAGAATACGGCGCGAATACGAGTGACAGTGGATGCTTATTTATTAGAGCGAGGGCTTCCAGCTCTTGTAATGCAGCATACTGTATGCATGATACATTTAATTCAAATAATTATATCCAGATATCTAATGGATATCATGTGATATAACAGTTGTAGGTTTAAGTGGTGGGATAGTATGGGCAACCAGAGGATTGTTTATATTTTGTGAGTAACAAAATATTTTGAATTCAGAATCTATAAGAAATAGTCACGTTAAGGGTTAAATTCCCATTAATTGTGGTAGAATAATAATTGCTGATTTGATACGTAGTAGTAATAAAGCATTCTCTACGATCAAATTTGACTTCAAGTCACAAATAGTATTCAAATATATAATTCTAGATAATTTGATTCCATTTAACGTTCTATATTACTACGAAGCCAGTAAAACCAGTGAAAGTGAGTGTTGTGGTATGCTGTAGAACAATCTATTCAAGTTAGAGAGTTTTCAAAGAGCTACAACGAGCTTTAGATTTGGTCGGGAACAACCAGGAGGTGTTTGCTGACTCGAATTTATTCAGTTAGTAGCCGAGATAGAGCATTCAGGTACTACAACACCTAAACATTCAGAAGGTTTGTGACCATTTCTTACAAAATAATAAGACATTATAGAAGCAAGTTTGGTGCGGCAAATCGTTTAGCTATTGTAATTATATTTAGAAGTTAATTTTAGAATATTTTTTTTCTAAATTCAATAGTTATTTGAGTACTCAACGTTTTCGACAATTATATTTTGAAATTTGAACACTTGGGATTAAGTTATATTTAGAATTTTTATTTTTAATCAAGTTTGGATACATTTAACATTTGATTAAATCACTTTTTGATAATCTGTATTTTATTTTGTAATGTCAAATCAAACTTTGTCAGGTCATTTTGATTAGCGTAACGTACTATAGTTAACCATTCACGCCCTTTGGGCAGCTTAGTTATATTTCAAACCCGTTCCCACCATTTGATCTTCTCAACACCAATGCTGACAAATACTAGCTCTTTTTGTCTAAATTCGAACATCCTGAAGATTAGAACAGTCCGCCCATTATAGCTATTTCAAACCATCCTTTATTATCACACGTGTTGTCTGGGCGCAAGCGATACCGGTTTGAACCGCCGAGTATGTCGCCTCCCCATTGATCGCTTGGGGACGCGCTCGTTCTTGTCAGGGATTATTTTGTTTTTCTGCACGAAGGGAGTCTCGAAGCGGTCGTGGTGGCATAAGGTACGTGAGTTGCTTTGGTGTGGTTATGGTAGCCGAGAGCTCTGTTCTTCTGTCGTAAGGCCGTGTGTGTGCAGGCCGATTCTTCCCTAACTGGGGATCTATCCAGCAGAGCTTCCAAACGTTAGGCTCCAACGTTCCGTTGCCGTAGAAGGCCCCCATTACAGTCTTCTGGACTTTCCCCGCTAATGCAGCTTTAACGCCCACGCCCCGATTCCGAAACGTTTACAACAGGCGATGCCGGTTACCGTCGTTGCAGTGCACAAGCTTGGCTAACTTCCAGACACAGGTAGCAATGTGAACATGTAATTTGCGCTTATAGTGACCGCTAGACTCACGCATTCTGGCTGCATTCTTTAATAATCCACTAATTAACGCCAGTATGGCCCCATTTCGCATGTAGGGACTGCTTATTTAATATAATCTGGCCGTATCTGTTAATAACGAACTACTTGAATATGCAAAACCTCCATTTATGTTCTGTAACCATTTAATTCAGGCATTCTGGCTGCATTCTTTAATAATCCACTAATTAACGCCAGTATGGCCCCATTTTGCATGTAGTGACTGCTTATTTAATATAATCTGGCCGTATCTATTAACAACGAACTGTTTGAATATGCAAGGCCTCCATTTATGTTCTGTAGCCATTTAATTCACGCATTCGGGCTGCATTCTTTAGTAATTCACTAATTAACGCCAGTATGGCCCCATTTCGCATGTAGTGACTGCTTATTTAATATAATCTGGCCGCATTTGTTAATAACGGACTATTTGAATATGCAAGGCCTCCATTTATGTTCTGTAACCATTTAATTCACGGATTCTGGCTGCATTCTTTAATAATTCGCTAATTAACGCCAGTATAGTCTAATTTTGCATTTTGTGACCGCCTAATTCATAAAATCGGGTGGGTTGTGTTAATAACTAACTATTTGGACATGTAAGGCCTCTGTCCGTATTCCGTAGCCGCTTAATTAACGAAAGCTGGCCGCAGTCAGTTTAACCTAATAAGTTACTAGATGTATGGCCTAAACCTACAGTATTAATGAGTTTGTATTAGTGATAACGCGCCACTCCAGCTGGGGCTTAGAATCTAACTTAGCGTAGTGTAAACTGGTGTAAATCACCCTAATCAGTCAGAGGGCCTTGTCATTGCGGCGAATATATGCATGCTCTTTCAGGTTAAGCCCTTTTGTGTACAGATTTGTGAAAAACGAAGCTTGAGCAATAGAGCAACACAGGTAGGTTTGACAACGCCCGCTGCAGTGACGACGAGGACCCGAAATAGGTATTAAAGTATTTTTCCCAAAATTGTAATTCGAGGTTTACAGCTTCTCGAGTGCCTTCCTGACGTAGTACCTTGTGTACTTCTCGGCCCGTCCAACCGTCCAGGTCCGGTTGTACGAGAATATAGACAGATCTGGTGGCACCCCTTTTATTTCGACTTACCCTATATATGCCGCTCCACGCTTGCCCTACGACGTACCGTTTGGACCACGCCCATCTCCCTGAGGGTATCAGCCGAGGCCCTTAGCCTGTTTTGTCAGATCTCAGGGCGAGCGTGCCACCTTTTTCCCGGACTTAACTAGTCGTGCGATACTCACACCGCGTGGGTGTCGTTAAGTCATTTTGATACCGTAACAACTTCAATGTGTTACTAACAAACTAAACATACAAATTTAACTTTATGAAGTACCTAAAACTTGTATTTGATTTATAAAATCAAATAGTTATTATAATTAAATGAATTCAGTCTTTAGTTTCAATAGAGGAAGTTGTTAGTTGAAGATTAACTCATTCAGCTGGGAATTAGGGCTCCTATTGCTTATAAAACTGACTAGTCGTGGTTTAAACAATAATAATTACATGACATAATTTCAAATGTCAAATTGATTTAGGAGTTACGTCAATTCCTACTTATCATATTAAGAAGTCAGGTAAGTACACAAGTGAACTTAACCTGATGGTATTTCTTTTTGAAAATTAGTAAAAGACTATATTTAATTTGATACTACAAAGTGTAGCTTAGATATATTTCAATTGTCCTCAAGTAGGGTTCAAAAGGGGGTGTTATTAAATTTTTTTTCACAACGTGTAACTTGACATTAATTGAAATAACACCGCGAGAAGGAGTGTTATTTCACTCTTTTGTTACACGTAATAATTAATAGCCGAAGAGAAACGTTTAGAACGAAATACAAATTATGAAGAAAAGAATTGTTTAAGAATATTTATTTTTAGGTTGAAAAAGAATGTTTTTCCGCAACCCTCTTAAAAGTTATTACTACCAAAATCTGTCATTGAAGTAGATGTGTTTCTTACTTTTATAACAGTTATATTATATACTTGTTGGGAACCAATTTGCTTTACATTGTCACAGAGTCTCTTATAAAAACAGTATATAGTCGTACAATATGCAGCATTATAGAAATGATAACGAAGATTATTAAACATTAAAAAAGTCATTTTTAACCTGACTTGTTCAGCTACTGTACGTGTTAATAGTTTCTTTTGATTGTTCAGTTACGAAATAGTATTTTTTTAAATAAATAAAATATTTTATAATATTAAATTAAACAAAAATTACTATTTGTTTCTAACTTTGATACGACCCTGTCGCTGGACTCGCACCTCTAAGAAGCATTATTTTATAGATGTTTTATAAGAATCACCTGAATAGTTTAAATATCGCGTTCACCACAAAACTGTTGAATGTAGATATGCAATGTACTGATAATAGTATTGACTCTACGTTGCACGCCAATATTTATATAATCGCTATTGTATTGCTATGATATTCTTATTTATTTAGTTCAAAATATTTTAAATAAAATATTTGCCCTAATTCAAATTTATTTAATCAAATTATTTATTTCTTTTTAATAGCTAAGGTAATAGAACAATCTTTCTCAAATCAGGTCGGTTCTTGCGTTACAAAACTATCAAAATATTTGTAAAGATCGTTTGGTAAAATGAAAGGTTATTTCAGAATTATTTGAGAACTCTCAATTCCCACTGTCAGATTATTACTATGACATATAAGCTGAATTCATATATCTTCAATACATGTTAGTTTAAATATGTTAATAAACGTAAGTACTTATGTACATAACTTATTTATTCACTGTTCTAATTGACTTCTGTTTATTTTACATATACCTGATTAGCTTCACTTAATTGAATTGATGCAATTTTCCTGTCGAGTCGTGAAAATACAACCAGCTTATTCTGCCACTTGCGTTTGTAGCCCCAACCAACATTCCTGCTGCAACCGGAACCCACAGTGTCACAATGGATAAAACACTATTGAAGACTCACACAGAAATCCAAACTAATCAGCTCTTCTAGTTGCTAAATCCTTTGTAGCTTATCTAACAGTAATCCAACCAGCAATCACAGGTCCAGATTTATTTACTCTAATTATAACTTTATGACGGCATACCCATTCAAATCAGTTACAGATATCTCCGTCTTGACAGCAACTCGAACTGCAGTTCCTTCAATCACTCAGGTTCAAACAGATTTACTTCACCAATTCCACTATCCTTAATTCCTCTTGTAATTAATTAAATGATCTCCTTCATGTTAAAGTTAGTCTTTTCTTAAAATTCTTATATATTCCATTTTCTTTCACTAAATTTGAAAATCATAAGAGGAAGAAATAAAAATTAATTTCAAAAACATACTAAAGAATAAGATAGTTAATAAACGACTTGGAGTAACTACATATTAGTCACTATTAGGTATCCTTTTGATTTGGAATTTCGTGTGAACTGCTGTCAAGTTGATACATCTGAAATTGAGCTGGAATTGGGTGTATACTTGAAACAATTCTTTGGCTCCGCTTATTTGTTTCGCCATTTAACTATCTATGTTAGGCCAACCTGTATATTTTTAGTTGAATTATAAATCCTTTGCATTTCGAATTCTTAAATTTTCGAGTTCCTTTCGTTCGCGCGATGCTATCTCTTATCACAGGCCGTTGTAATGCGAGCTTTCTTTTGGAAACGATATTTTCGTCCGAGGCGCGGCTAAGGTTTGTTTGTTTAAGTCAAATTACGTGCGCTCAACCAATTTTTATAGGCATTATGTTTCCAAGGGATGATTATGATCAGGTACGATGGCGCTTTTCTGTTTTGTTATTCCCATAGTAATTACATTTTCTTTAGCTCTTAATTAACAGTTTCATCCAAGAGTTTAAGCTCGGAGGCAAAGTTGTTAGCCTAATCCCATTTTCGACACTTTCTGGCGTTCTGCCTAGTTGCTGTCGTTTGAGGGTGCCTTTGCTACAATTACCGGTACATCCACGGCGATTTCGACCAATGAGTATAGCAGCTCACGACCAGTTTCTGTTTAACCGCAGTCTATGGACATCGAGGTTAGTTGCGCTAGTCC
Source organism: Agriotes lineatus (assembly GCA_940337035.1). NCBI lineage: Eukaryota > Metazoa > Arthropoda > Insecta > Coleoptera > Elateridae > Agriotes > Agriotes lineatus. The sequence continues at coordinate 66,072 of CALNHX010000973.1, read as the reverse complement.
GCGATTATTTTATATTATCTTCGATACCTGGAATTTATATTCTAAAACCGTTATTATTAACTAGTAAAGCTCAAATTCATACATGCTCTTGTTTTTTTATATTTTAACTTTTACGCATATATTTAATCATGATCAATAGTTAAAGCTGCAATTTTGATGTGTATTGACCCTTTGTAAAAGGTGCATTCACGCCTTTTTTATTTCAATAGCCTAAACAGAAAGATTTTATCAAATGACTGAGGTATGCATATCCCACGAATGATTTGAAGTTACAGTTATTAGAATAACCCGAAAGGGGGTTTTGATTTTTATACGTGTCGCAACCTTCAGTTAATGTACACAACCTTGTCTTGACTTTAATTATTGTATTCTAATTATTCTGTTTATTTATTACTCACTCTACAAGTCCATTTATTAATTACTAATTAAACGCTAGTCACTTGTAGTTCATTTTAATTCTTTGAAATCTTATTATTTCTGGCGCCCATTTCCTTTCCTTTTTTGAAGACATTCCAGGGTACACAGCTGATGATTTGAACCTACGACCCAAAGCCGCCGAAATTTGAGTTAGCTCGGCCATCGCGGTAAGTAAAGAGTTTTCAGAGCTGCCGTGGTGTATAAACTATAGGGGGGTTGATCTGCGATTTTTTTTACTACCATCGATTATTTTAATTAATTAATCGCAGGTCGGCTTCTTTATTGTTTCATACTGCATCTGGTCGAATTTGACTAGGGTGCATTAGTGTTCTTGTGTGACGTCTGAAATAATTCGACATAATAATTTTCATTGCTTGCTTGCTTGCTTGACGCCACTTTGGGAGCGAACCCGTGGGCCGAATTTGCTGATTTTGGTGTCAATCGACTCAGGGCGACGCAAGTAAGCCAGTAGTAGGGTTTCCCCCTTTGTATAAGTGACTTTTTTATGTGCATTTTTTTGTTGACAGCTAACCTCAAAATTAACTCGACACACAAAATTGATCACTCTTGTGCAAATTGAATTAAATGAATTATTTCGCTCCCAATTTGGGTGCAGAACGCTTGTGTGTAATAATTGAATTGGATTAAGAGGAAGAACAGTTTTTGGCTAGCTCGTAGCTTAGTAGCTGTTACAAGCAGATTGGAATTGCTGGTTCGAGTCCATACAAGGTACATTTAAAACGAGGACATCTGTGTTGAAGTGTGAGACCTTAGCGGTGTTCGGCCTGTAGTTGCACCGTGGATTCTAAGGAAAGTGGGATTTCTGTTGAGGATCCAAATACAAGTGACAAGGTGGATTTGGATGCGTTTGTGCTGTTTCCGCAGGGAGGTTGTATTTGTTCTACGTAAGGCAAGTAAATCAGGTATATGCGTATAAAATAAACATTAGTTAATTTCTACAGCAGAATAATTAGTTATGCACATAAAAACTTACTTTCATTAACATGCTAGAAATGATGTGTGTTGATTGAAAATAAGTTCAGTTTTTAAAATGTCATATTAATAATTTGACAGTGACAATCTGAAAGACCAAAAATAATTCTGACATAATTCGTTATTAATCAAAGTATTTGATAGTTTTTCTAATGCAAGACCTTACCTGAGATTTGAGACCATATATTAATTGAGCTAGCCAAAGCAATAAATTATTTGATAAAAAAATTGGAATTAGGGCAAATATTTTATTAGAAGTATTTTGGCACTTAAGTAACTAATGTGTAGATATTGGCTTACTAAGAAGAGTCACAATACTATAACATAAGGCGCCGCAACGTGGAGCCATAACAATAGATAGCAGCACTTCGCAGTACAATAAAAAGAGAGGAACAATTGTGGGTAATTTCTTGTTTAAAACGCCAGCCTTAAGTACAAACGTAGATGCATTCATAAACTAGGAACTATTGCATACTAGATGAAAATAATTTTTGGTTATACTTCGGTATATGGCCCGCGTTAGAAAATTGGTTTAACTGAGCTCGTATGGCTGTTTAAGTACTCGATAGCGCTCGTACTTAAACCAGCAATACTTGTTCAGTAGAACATCACTTTTCCAAATTAATTGCGTAATATACTAATTTTATGCTCCCAACTGCTTCGAATTTTAAATTTGCCGGGCTAATAATTGACGCTAACTTCACGCCGGTCCTCTGTTTATTGTTCAGCCGCGCTTTTAGTCACTGCCCACTTCTAACCTACAATTTATTTTGAAATTAAGTTTTGATCCATTAAAATGATGTCATTTATAGAAAAAACTGTTCAAAATTACTGTATGTGTATTCTTCATTTGAACAATTCAGAACACAATGGAACCTTATTGCAGGATTGTAACATTCCGGATGATCATGGATAGTAATTTTGCATACTGTAAGTGATACGGGACAAGTTAGTTTACTACTTCTTTTTGCATCTCATTCCGTAACAAGCGATGTAACTAAGCTAAGCAACTTATGTACAACTTGCAGCCTTTTCTTAAGTTAATTGAGGTTAACTTTTAGTTGGGACCGTTTGCTCTAAAAAGGCCAAGACGCCGCAGATGCTGAGCCTGAGACAGTACAGGACTGATTTGTTCATCATTCTGCACCTTATCCAGTTGGGATCAAATCTCAACATTGCCCACAAACTTATAGAAAATTCAGCCTTGCATTGCGTTGTGGACAATAATCATCTGAAAACCGTCTACATGCTGCTGTAGCATCGTGTGCAACAACATCAACACCTGTACCGTCGCTCTTTACGTAACTAAACTGGACTTGGCTGAGGTAGTGTTTGATAATTACGACTTTTTTAATGTTGACGAGGTCGGTTACACGGCTTTGCATGGAGCAGTCTGACTTGAGAGCCCGCTCACTTTGAAATAGCTGGAAGCTGCAGCAGATTTCATTGTGTCAATTTTGAGGTTAAAATCAACTTTCAGGTTAATAATAAAAAATTTGAGAGCCAAGTCCTATTAGAGCTTTATAGGATCGGACTAAATCAGAAAACTTGGAAAAAGCTTTTTGGAAAATTTTAATTACATCAAAACTAGCAATATTTGTGTATACCTAATAGATTGTCTTTTCTCTTTTGTGTAGCGTTTATGTGTACTAAATCTTGATTAATATTTCACTCAAATCGCTGTGAGTTAGGGCTATAATGTTCCTGGTTTTGTTCCATTTTGTGTTCAAAGTTTACGATTCTACGTACTAAAGTTTTTCTTTTTCGTTCCAGCCGAGTTAAGCTAATTTGGCCCAACATCAACAAGCGTGTGCTGTATGAAGGCGAATTATTCATGGAGCGAATTATATAGGTCACCCAAAGCTTTTCGGTGATCGCTTGTGTGGAGTACATGTATCCAAAATTGGAGTCGCCAGTTGCCTTTGACCTACTTAACCACTACAAGAGGACGAGGCTCTTCTAATGGGTAAGTAGGTCGAAGGCGGCTGGCTCCACAACCTTATACCTGAATTTTCATCTTTAATGGAACTTACCCGGGCAAGTTCTGTAATTCTGCCTGATATACTGCCTGATATAGCGCCGGCAGTATATCAGGCAGAGTTGCAGAATTTACCAGGCGTACTGTATGGACAACACTCAAAAGTTTACATTTGCTGTAGCGCATTTGCGATAAAATTGTTTTTATCACACTACTTTATGAGTGTTCTTACTGTACATGAAGATCATTTGACGAATATAAATGAACATGCAGCCAGCTGTTGATTAAAAGTAATTAAATGCAGAATAATTACAAAATATTTATCTATTTTAATGTATGAATATGTACACGGGTAACAAAACCAGATTTTATACTTCTATGAGTTTTTACGAATATATTGTACTGGATTGTTGTATACAAATTGGAATTAGAATAAGCAATTGTGTTTTCAATAGATATTTAATAAAGTTTGCTCAAAATGCCAATATGTTGACTCATTAATTCAAATACATAGTCGTTACGGAAAGAGAAATGCTCAGCTCTTTTTGTTTAATAATTAATGAAATGATCAATTTCTCCGTACTTCTATTTGAAAATTAAAGAACTGATGTATAGGTATTATGTGATTATTGTTGCGCAATAGTATTAACTATTAAATTTTATATTCTTTGTTAAAACGTGTAATTTATTATACTTCAAGTATGTCTAGATTGTAAATTTAATAGATTTTCGTAAACAATATATAATGAGTAACTTGTTTTGAATATGGAATACCGAAATTTTACGTGTGACCTGAACGCTCACTGCAAGAGAATGTGATGCAGATGCCAAAAAGCCACTGATTTTATAGTCACCAATTGAACATCTTACTTTTATCTTGAATTTTAAAAATATAAATGTAAAAAACTACTAGCAAAAAAGCACTTCCTCTTTGCTGTTGCTGCCAGTAACATGTTGGTGGGATTCAAGGTTACGTCTAACCAGAGCTGGGCAAATTACTTTAAAAAAGTAATTAATTACTAATTACCACCCAATGAAGTAATTGAATTACCAGAGATTTCAATTACATGAAATAGTAATTCAATTACCAGTTACATAGTAATTGTAATTGTACATCAATTACTTCTTCAATTGTCATAGTTTTATTTAGTAGAACTTTCTTGCAAGTTGCAACTATCATTAGTGTGTCGATTCGTAATCGTAATCTAAAAATGCTTAATTTATGTTTTGTTAACTATAGTAACCTACATAGGTACTTTATCACATTAAGCTTTTTAATAATTAAATCTTGTAGCTACATGCACTCTTCACCAAAACCAAAAGTTTTTAATTTGTTTTGATGTAAGATGTAAGTAAATAAATAAAGTCAAGGGGTGTTCCAAAAAGAATGGGACACCGATTGGTCATAGATTCCTTAGGTTATATTAAACCTAATTTACCTTAGTACAAAGTCCCTTCAGTAAGAAAGTATAGGGACTTGGAAGTTCAATTTTAATTTTTTTATTTTTATATTAATTTCCACATAGGTTATCACTGAAGTTGAGTTTTTTATCACGATTGTGGGTTTAGTTGCCGAGGCCCGTAGGGCCAAAGCAAATAAACCACATGAGGGATAAAAAGGAACTTCCAGTGCCAAGGGGTACATTGTTTTTTTAAATCGCGAAATTAAATTTTAACCAACTTTTGTAGGTTATGTTGACGTTTACCAACGCCCAGCCGCCTACAAAAAGTCGTAAAATAATGGATTACCTCACTACCAGTTTCTCGTATTTTAATGACGATTTCGACGGTCTTCACTGCCGATTTCAAAAAAGAATTGTCGAATTTAATTTTGTCTAGATTTTGTAATGGTATTAGAAAAAATAGCACGCTGAATATGTTATAAAAGTGATTTTTTTCATGTGGTTTGCATCGTTCGCTCGTAAGTCAAATGTTGAAAAACTCTCACATTTTCTTAACTTGTAGAACAATCTACTATTAAATAATACCTAAGTATATACAGTGCAGTATTGGATTTCTTAATTGTTTGACATCAAAATTCTATTTAGATTTTGTAAAGTGCCCTACATGGTGATCCAATTGGTGCAATTTGAGTATATTTTGTTGGCTCTGTTCGATAATACTTTTTTATCCCGTTATACGAAAGTGACATTTTCTGTCGCCTGTTAGGGGTTTCCCGAAAATATACGTTTGGTTCCCTGGTCGGTTTCCAATGGCAGTGTAAGGAAATATAATAGATTGACTCCCGTTGCCATTAGAGACGTAAGGCAATGTGATTAATAATAAATCAACTAGTCTCCTGATTTTCATATTTAAATATTTTTGAATGCAGCTGAATACAAGAGATCACGAACTGCTGAATTGTTTGACAAACGTCACTGTATACGGCCTGGGCATATGTGAAGTTTCGCGATTCTCCGCAGAGCGCTGTATACCCACGAGCGGGAATTTCAAATTTTGCAATGTTACATCAGTTACTACGTTGACTACAATGTGAAACAATAAAGAAGCCGACCTGCGATTAATTAATAAAATTGATCAATGCTAGCAAAAAATCGCAGATCAACCCCCCTACAGTTTATACACCACGGCAGCTCTGAAAACTCTTTACTCACCGCGATTGTCCTAACTAACTCAAATTTCGGCGGCCTTGGATCGTAGGTTCAAATCATCAGCTGTGTACCCTGGAATGTCTTCAAAAAAAGGGAAAGGAAATGGGCGCCAGAAATCAAAAGATTTCAAATAATAAGAAAATAAACTACAAGTCAGTCAAGTGACTAGCGTTTAATTAATAAATAATAAAAAAGTCTTGAAGTGTCAGTAATAAATAATCAGAATAATTAAAATGCAAATAATGTGATAACAAAGTTGTGTACGTTAACTGAAGGTTGCGACACGCATAAAATCAAGAACCCCTTTCGGGTTATTTTAATAACTTTAACAACAAATTATTTGTGGGATAAGCTTAACACAGTTATTTAAGAAATCCTTCTGTTTAGGCTATTGAAAATAAAAAAGCGTGACTGTACCTTTTACAGAGGGTCAATACACATCAAAATAGCAACTTTTAAATACTGAGCATAATTAACTATAAGCATAAAAATTCAAATGTAAAAAGCAAGAGCATGTATGAAATTGAACATTACATGTTAATAATGGCAAAACGTATGCATTTAAATTTTAAAAATTGACGGGTTTAAACTGTATAAATGTAAAATCCAGGTATTGAAGATACGATAAATCCTGGAATAGCACAAACTAACCTCGCTTCTGCAACGCTCACAAACGGCAAACAGGCAAACGCCGGCCGGGGTAGCTACACCCTTCGGTTCAAAACAAGCCGGTCGTGAACCGCTACCATAATGGAAATCGCCGTGGATGCAAATTATAGCAAAGGTACCTTCAAACGGCAGTAACTAAGCAGAGCGCCAACAGGTGTCGAAAATGCGATAAGGCTAGCGGCTTGGCCTCCGAGAAAAACTCGTGGTTGAAACTGGTAATAAAGAGCTAAGAAAAAATGTAATTACTATGCGAATTACAAAACAGAAAAGCGCCATCGTACTTGATCATAATCAGCCCTAGGAAACATACACTGCTCATTGAAATTGGTTGAGCTCACGTAATTTGACTTAAACAAACATAATTTAACCACGCCGGTGACGGCGGGTCAAAAATAGCAAGTGCGAGGTACGAACAATTCGAGCCCAAAAGAAGGCTCGCACTCTGATAAGAGATAGCGCGGGTAGAGAGGGCATCGCGCAAACGAAAGGAACTCGATACAGGTACAAAATAAGCTGCTTTGGAAAATTTAAGAATTTGAAATGCAAAGGATTTATAATTCAACTAAAAATATACAGGTTAAGCCTGAAATAATTAGATAACTGGCGAAACAATTAGGCGAAGCCAAAAAATTGTTTCAAATGCAAATTTTTGATTAAATTTTACGTTTCTTAAAATTTTATAACAATAATATAGCCCTCCCGTGTAATTTTACTTTGATTTTCTATTGTGTTTTTTTGTAAGTTTCCTGTTAGTTGTTTCGTATATTTTCTCACTTACATTATTTACGTTCACAGTATAATTTGTTGATTAATTTATATTATTGCTTATTATTTCGTTTGGTATTGTTAAAATAGAAAGCGGTTCTACAACGTGCAAATATACCAATTGGGGAAGATCTTATCATGAATTTACCTCCAAGTTTTACGAAGGAAATGGTCTGAAAGCTATTTAAATTATTGTACTGGTTCTTTAAACAACGTACCTTTTTAGCGATTTCTATTTTCTATTTTTATTTAAATAGGTATCCATAAACAACGGGAAAGACTTGTTAGTTGCAGCTTTCAAGAAAGGTGTTTCCGAGTAACTTCTTCTGGGCGAAGACTATAACATCACATTGATTTCCTTTAGTACTTACATTCTTAATTACTATATTTACAGATAGATATCTAATAAAACAAATAACTTTTAAACGTTTAATTTCAATTTTTTTACAATAAATTACACATAAACTTACAACCTTGCAATAACACACAGAATAAAATACTTCATTACTATTACCACCTAGAACATCATCCAAATGAGCTATCCAAAAAATACCTGCCTGAAAATATGAATCCGTCTTCAACTACGAATTGTTGGAGTTCCACACCTCCCTCAAGAAAGATATTAAAACTATAGATCTCTAAGGTACTTACACAACACTAAATAGATTACACCATTCATATTTATATTACATTCAATACAATAGGTCATTATCCTACTGATACTACATTTAAAAAATCATTTCTAAACACGAATTAGTCTTGACAGCCGTTGTCATTTAAATGTCATCGTGGGTATGTGGCGCCAAATGGCCAAAATTGGCGTTTTCTCAGAAATGAAAACAACAATGGATTTCAAAAAAATGCCCAGGCCGTAGAAAGTGACATTTGTCACACAATTCATCAAGCCGTGCAAGAGATAGTCTTATAATATAATGTAAAAGTGTCATATGTATAACTCTGGACTAAAATGTCATTTCCTCTCTTGCATGATTACAATTGATTAGGTACTGTTCTCGCTAACGCTGGAGAATTAAATTGCAACCGTGGGAGGGAATGATACATTTTCCTCTATAGTAATATAAATAGCCTTAAGAAATGTGTTAGGTAACTTTTGAAGTTTAAAACAAATTATCAAATTGGTGTTGATCAGGGACTGTTGAAACTTGACAGGTGACTGATAAACCTAGTTGAAAACGACTGATTGAAATAAGATTTCGTACATCATTAGCTGGTTATTACTATAAAATCTGGGCGATCTTTCACAGCAGCATAAAATTAGGTACACTTGGATGCAATTGCCGGCCGCTAACTCAGCGATAGGAGGCCGTGTAGTTAATCACAACAGAACTAAATCGGTAGAACATTCATTAATAAAGCCCAGAGCGCCAACAATTTTTGAAGATAACGGCAAATGCACCCCGGTGAACTAATGAGAAATTGTAAACTCTATACCTAGCAACCACACTCTCTGAAAGACAGCTTCAATATAAACACACAAGCCATAACTAACTCACCCTGTAAACTGGTAAATTGGATCATTTAATATCGTAAAAATATCACAGTACAAGCTTACATTTAATGACACAAATGGCATAAATTGAATCTACAGAAACGCTCTAGACTAAAACAATATACTTACAGTTTCAAACACAAACAGCAATATGCAACATATTAAAATCTCGCAGCTTCGCAAGCTACTAGCCGCAAAAAGGCCTGGTTCTGGAGGAAACGCTACGCGATCCTCGAGCATTATGCCGAGAAGTTCCTGCGGCTATAGTGGCATGGCTCCGCGCAAAACGGCGCTGCTCCAGCAGGAACGAGGTGCAAAATACGGAGCCTACTTGTGCCCTAATATGAGCGCTGGCGACAAGGGAAACGGTTCCGTGACGACTCAAGAACATCAATCCGTGGGACCTACAGCACATCGCCATAAACCACGTGAGACCGGACAATTTCGCCGCCGCGCCGCGGCTAATTAAAACCGGCATAATTCTTGCCTGGTACTGCTTGATGTCCAAATGTTGCCTAATGCGGCTTGCTGTAAGAGGGAAACAGAAGGTTCTAATAGAACACGCACGGACAGACTTCCTAGCGCGAAAAAGATACTCACCCCAGGTGGTTTTTGGGCTCAGAAGAAAACAGCTCGAGTGTGCTAACACCGATAAATCCGCCGTAGCGAACGAAACCAACGTCCTTACATACCTTCGGGGGCTTCAATCCACGACAGCGTGAGGGTATTCAAAACTCCACATATCCAAACCAACCAAATAACCCTATAGAAGCGCCCCGAACTAGTGAATAGCATTTTTAGTGAACTGCTCGCTTCGAAATGCTAGCGAAGCAGGAAGCGAGTCCCGGCCTGGCAATGGTTGTTCCAGATAAAAGCCTATCGCCAGAAGTCACGGCCAAATGCCAATGCGCAACGCGCGGAAAATAGCGTTCGAATTCGAAATATGGCAGGCTGCGCATTCTGCACGTAACAATCAGATACAAAAACAAAACACATTTGCCCAAGCGTGTACCAATGAAGTCATTTTTACATTCAGAGACCTTTATACCATGTGTTCAAAAAGAAATTACATAAGGGTTGCCTATCGAAAATAAAACTAATGTCGACAGCAACTCTGGAATTTTCAATCACGATATCAGCGTATAATATAAACTTACAATAATAACAGTGACAGTTAATGGTGCAAATGGAAAGATGCAGACGCAGATTGCAATTGTTTTAAAAATGCCTTAGATACAACTTTAAACCAAATGTCCAAATAGATTACGATTCTATGAACATAAATGATAAAATAGATTGTTTTTATGGGGCAATCAACCATGCGGCCACCTTATCCATACCAATAAAGAAGCCATTTAAACCTACGGCCCAAAAACAACCCATCTGGTAGAACAGTGAATGCTCAGTAGCTTTAAATGCCCGGAAAAACACAATTAATAAGTATAAAATAGCTTCTTCAATTGATAACGTTGTTGAATGTTAACGAGTTATGGCCGAAACCCGAAGACTGTTTAAAAACAAAGCCAAAAGTAACTGGATTCAATACTGTAATAAAATCAATAAAAGTACCCCAATTTCAGAAATTTGTTGTCAAATTAGAGCAATTGCAAGGCCAATAGTACCTATTGAAATTGACAATTTCGTTTTAAGCCTGCTAGCCCCACCGTATGTAGAAAGAGAAAGCAAAAACGTATTAGCTGATAACGTTAACAGAGATACATTTTTCACTAAGCCCTTCAACTTGGAAGAACTTGACAGCGTAATTAAAAGCACCAGAAGTACGACTCTTGGCATAGATAATATAATCTATCCCAATATTACCCTTTTATCAATACGGGTTTCGTAAAGACAGAGGGACACTTGAAGAGCTAACTCAACTAATTACGGATATGGAAATTTCATATTCAAATAATTATTACCTCGCTTATTTATTTGTCGGTATTAGAACTGCTTACGAATCAGTCGACCTTTATATACTGAGAAATATTACGGTTCTGGTACTGCCTATATTATAAATTTGTAGAGAAATAGAACTTTATATTTGCGGGAAAATGGCAATATTATAGAAAGAAGTATAGTAAGTAAACGTTTAACTCAGGGGTCTGTCTTGAGTCTTTTCTTATTTAATGTGTATACTGCAAGTTTACACCAATTGGGAGATAGTTAAATTAAGCGTATTCAGTATGCAGATGACATTTGTTTCTATTCACAAGACTCTCAATATCAGGTTACAATACACAATTTAGAGACTATTATGAATAAACTACAGTCATGGCTGCAAGAACTTGGATTTATTTATCCAGAGAAAAAACGACCATAACCATATTCTCTCGTCATCATCAGCTTAAATTGTCGCAAATATCTTTATCGGGTTATAGAGTAAGCGTTAACAATTGCGCAAAATATCTAGGAATTATATTAGATATAAAAATTGCTTTGGAGAAATCAAATCAAATATATCATACATAAATGCGAAGTAGGGCTTAATTTGCTGCGAGTAATTACAAAAACATATTGGGGTGTAGATCTTGGTATGGCTTTCATTTTTTATAAAGCATTTTGGACTATGGAGCTAGCTTTTATGGTTCAGCTTGTAACTGCACTTTAAAATTAGTAGACAAATGTCAATATAAAGCCATACGTTTATGTCTTAGAGTTATGAAATCCTCCCCTATTCTACCCATGTTAGCAGAAGCACAAGAAGACATACGAAGACGATATTTGGCAAATATATTTGTAATGAAAATTAGGACTAGTTCAAATACAAAGCTATTAGATAATATTTCAGTATTGTCCAACCACACGCTCACAAATAAGTTTTGGAATAAGAAAAACTCACCGCCTCTATAGGAAGGATTTATCGAAACTGCCAACTTAGAAAAGGAGAGTCGCCAGTTTTCAATATTTTATATTCAAGGGTAATACTACAAGTAGTGGATATATTTTTGACAAATATTTTGCGGTTTCCATGTAAATTATTGCGTTTAAATTTCAAGATACAAAACCACATTAAAAATGTCACGAGCCGAAGGCGAGTGACATTTAAATGTGATTTTGTTGAGTGAAATTTGCAAAAATTTCTATGGAAATTGCAAAATATTTAAAAAAAATATATCCACTTCGAGTGGTATTTGGGACGACTATTTAACAATATTAATACATAACGGTTAACTTTATTGAAAAATAATCCAACAATTAATATAATTCATTCTCAATTAGATTCAGCGGAATACTTCCAAAACACAACATTTTAAAATTTTTAATGCAAGTCAAACTTTGTTCACACAGTTTGTTAGTGTTTAGTTTTACGTAACCTAAGGATATCACTAAGGACATAACATCGTTGCTAAGCGATATTTAGCAACAAGGCTGTTTAGTTTTTGAGTAGGTACATCGTTTTATGAATATTTTGCATGGTGCCCAATATTCACTGATATACTGCTGTTATTGGTTGAAAAAAGCAAATGTCTGCAATATGATTGGCTTATATGTTATAGTGTTGAATAGTCAGTATGAGTCATTATGCTGTATGTGAGATACACTTTCCCAAATACACAGATATACCGGCAATAAACAACAAATATTTTTGATTACACTATGGAATGGTTCTACATAATACGGTCTAGGACATTTGGGCGCGACCGTTTGGGCGCGGCCGTCTGGGCGCGGGGACACTTGGGCGCGAGAAAGGGTCAATGTTGGGATTTAGGAACACATTAAGTGTGAATAATTTAAATATGGCATAAATGAACAAACATTTATTAAATCATTAATTATTCTAAGAAGTTAACAAGCCTACGTCTATGCTCAGCGGTAGGGTTACTGCAATGGCGTCGGCGTAAGAAGGGGTGTAGGGTTTGGCTTGGGGGTGTAAACTTATCTGCCAGTACCCCGACTTTAAGTCAAGTGAGGAGAAGATGCTCGCTGAACCTAGATCTTTGATGGTTTCGTGGATCAAGGGTAGTACCGCCGGCTCATTGATGGTGGCTTCGTTTAGCCTACGAAAGTCCAAGCAGAACCGGGGTGTAGAATCCTTTTTCTCCACGATGACGATTGGCGAGTTATGTGGTGACTGGCTAGGCTCGATGAAACCGCGTGCCAGCATCTCTTCTACTTGCTCGGCGATGATCTTCTTTTTTGTTTCGGAATATCGGTAATTTGGGCTGCGTATAGGGGCATCGGTTTTCACATGAATCTCGTGCTGCAGGGTGCGCGTAGGTGGCGCCGAGGGCCTCCAAATTTCGGGGAAGTCTTCTAGTAGCTGATAGAGGTTGTGTTCCTGCTCGCGAGGGAAGTCATGCTTCAACTGGGGAAGTTCCATCGGGTCATTCGCTGGACGCGGGTCGTGTTGCTCGACCAGGCAATGAGTGGTTTCTCGGGTCCTCATGCCGTGGTGTATGCAACGCCGTGCGAAATCAAAGGTAGCCTCGTGTTCCGTAAGCCACGGTAGTCCGAGAATGATGTCCTCCCTTAGTTCCTCTGCTATGATGCACTGTATGACGTAGTTATTTCTACCGATCTGTATTTCCAAGCTTGTTTCTCCTCGTAGGGTCAGGGTTGCCTGTTCTTTGGCCATTTTGGCCGTTCTTTGTGCGTAGCTACCCGTCTCAGGATGCTGCACTAGCTTGGCGCTAATGAAATTATGCGTGGCTGCTGAATCTATCAGGGCACGCATCTCCCGCTGTGGTGATCCGAGGTTCACCGTGATATACGGGAGGTTGTGGCAGTTGGCCGTACTTATCGTGGAGCATTGGGTTGGGCCCTGGGCGGTGCTTCGGCCTCGATGTGCCCGGGCCTCCGCCAGTTTTCCGGCGGTGGTAGTTGTCTTGCTTCGGGGGCGTTCACGGGAGCTTCTCCTGTTGCCTGTGGTGTTGGCCGGTGGCGTCGTGGGCAATCCTTATTGAAGTGGCGTCCCGGGCAAAAATAGCAGCGGGGTAGATTTGGCTCGGCTGGCTCCCGTGGGCGTGTCTCGCGGTTTGGCGTTGGTGCGCGGTCGTCCATGTCTTTCTCAATTGCAGCCACCTTGTCCAATAGTTCCTCAATTGTTTCCGGCACTGCGACACGTAGGTAAGGCCGAAGGGCCGGTTTTAACAGTTCTATCATTACGGGAATGCTGGCTCCCACTGACTGTTCGTTGTCCAATCGGCGTATCAGTTGTATCTTCCGAAGAAGAAAGAGTTCGCCATTTTCTTTCAGTCCCTGTTTTTGCCCGTAGAGCTGTGTTTTCAAGGGGGCTCGTACATCTGCGCTATCGAATTTCTTTAACAGCCTTTCTTCAAATTCATTCCAGGAGAGCGGGAGTGAAGCGTATGGTTTCCACCATTGGTTAGCTTTCCCCTGGAGACAGTTTGTGGCTACTTTCATTAGTTCTGTTGTAGTACATCCGCTTTGCGCATGGTAGCGGGCGCACTCTGCGATGAACTCTTGGGGGTGGTCTAACTCCTCGCCCTTAAATGTTGGTGGGAGATCGACTTTTTTGGGCACAGCCATTCGTCCCAAAAGTGCCTGGAATTGTTCGTCCGTTAATGTGATCGTTGGTGCTGCTGGAGCTTGTTCTGGGCGCCACTGGGTGTTTTCTACCACTCCCAGAAGTGGTGCTGGTTGATTGGTTCCTGCTGCTGTAGCTGCTAGGTTCGCAAGGTGGTGTGCCATTTGCTGTTGGTTGTCTTCGTTGACTTCCTGTCGCACTGGGCTGGGACTTGGAGGCGGTGTCCTTTGTCCACACGGAAATGAGGGTGCGCTGTCTTCTATTATTTCCGAACTGTTCAGACTTCCTCCTTGTCGCGGTGTCCGCTGAGGTTCTTCGTTGATCCTTGGCGGAGTTGTCTCCATGTTTCCCTTCCTTCTTGACTTCACCATTGTAGTGGGCGTGACTTCCCTCTGGTGTCCACCACAGGTTTGCCCCACGTTCCGGGCGACAATTAACAAGCCTACGTCTATGCTCAGCGGTAGGGTTACTGCAATGGCGTCGGCGTAAGAAGGGGTGTAGGCGTTACCCTGGTCGATTCTAGTAATTGATTGGTGAATATGTTTAATGCGTTTATTCCTACGGATACGATTATATGTACAAACCAGACTTAATATTATATATACAAAAACAAACAAAAGAAAAACATGACAAAAAAAAATATATATACAAAAGGGTCCTCTAGACCCGGGCTCGGGGTACGCGGGAGGTGATGGGGCGGCCTTTCTTACTGGCCGGAGGCGGTGAACGCGGCCTGGGCGCAGTCCGGTCCTTCCGGGAAGCAGTCCGGGGCGTGGCTTGGAGCGGGCGCTGGGTGATCCTCCTGGGACGTTGGCGGACCGAGCAGGCCTCTCGGGGACGGCGGCTTCCTCCTGCGGTTGCAGCGGCGGCGGTGGCGACTGGCGACGGGGCGGCGAGCTGAGAGCAGCGGCGGCGGCAACGTCGGTGGCAGTGCTGATCTCCTTGGCGGGGGCGGCGGTTGGCGGCTTCCTTCTGCGGTTGCAGCGGCGGCGGTGGCGACTGACGACGGGGCGGCGGGCTGTGAGCAGCGGCGGCGGCAATGTCGGCGGCGGGGGTGATCTCCTCGGCGGAGGCGGCGGTTGGCGAAAGTGGCTTTCCAAAGACGGCAGGCAGCAGAGTCCAATGCGTGGGATTGGCTCTAAGTCCACGAGGGTGATAGGCTCTGGAGAGGCTGGAGCTGCTAGCTGGTCCTGGAAGCTGAAGTGGCTCGAACTCCAAGTCCCACGAAGGCGGCAAACAGCTAAGTCCAGTGAAACGGCTGTTGGTCCTGGAGCTGAAGTGGCTGCTGGTAGTCCTGGAAGCTGGAGTGGCTGCTGGTAGTCCTGGAAGCTGAAGTGGCGGCTGGTGGACTCTCCTTGGCTGAGTTGCTGCTGGTTCGACTCTCCTGGATTGAGTGAATTCTTACTGCCAGCGTCTGACTATTTAAAGGAGCCAGTCCTTTGTCCAACGCGATCTCGACGCTCATTGGTCGAAGTAGAAGGGATGTTTTGCCCGATTTCGATATATTTTGTAATTATAGCATTTAATTGAGCGGCGTGATCAATTAGCGACTTGGTTTTAGTCGCAATCAATAGTTGATGAAATGCCGAGTCTAACGACACCCAATTTGCTATGATTTGAGTAAAAAATTAGCTCAACTTGGAATTTTTAATGCAATGTTCCGCGTAAAGCTTAATTAAGTATTTTTCTTATGGCGTGTGTTAAAAAGTTTATTATGCTTTGATCGGTTGCGCGCTATTTTTATAAGATTATTGAGACCAATTACGCTTTTCTGGGATGCTTCCTTCGTTAATTAAAATTTAATTTGTAATCTGCATCTTTGCTCGCTGTACTCGGTCGTGGCCCCTGATTTCTTCGTTACAATATGCCTTTCCTCGGGCCGCTGAACTCTCGGCCGCTCTCCCGGGCGCGAGTTTGGCTGCCTGATGGAAAAATTGCTTTTTCTCCACCTGTATATGTGCTATCGCTCTGTGGTTTGTTTTAATAGGTAGCGGTTAATTTTTCCTATCTTCTGGTATCCTTTATGTGTGATTAAAACAGAGCGCACTCTGTTTAAAGGGCGTTTTAGTGAAAAATTCTTAATTTAATCTGCAAACATTCGTGAGGCGTATTTCGCTGGCTGTCACCTTTCTTGGCCGGCCGGCTCCAATAAAGTTTTATGGTTGCAATCTTGCTGCACTTTAGAAATTCGTTGTAAGGACACTTATTTTTATGATTTTAGGGTTTTGAAAGATACTTCTGCGTAGGATCGCGGCGGTTTGTTGAACAGATGTAATAATCTTTGTTCTTCGGGCGCCTTTCGGGCGGCGTACGTTTCCTTTGTCTTTATTCGATCTGTTTAACGGTTCATATCAAAGTTAATGTAATTAATCAAACAATATTAAAATAATAATCCAATTATTTATTGAAACCGTTATGAGTTTAATTTTAAATAAGGATAAATGTTGAAATAAATCCGAATAGAAATAACGAAGGTAGTAGATTAGATAATTTTTGAAATAATTCTGAATACATAAAAAAACAGTATGATAGATGTGAAATAATAATTCTGAATTAAAATAAAGATGCAAATAGATTATATATAGGCGTTGAAAGTAATTTTAAATAGAAATACATTTATTGTACTGGTAAATGAATAATACTATGCTATATTTAATCGATTGATGCTTCAAATGTTTAATATGTTTCTAATATGTTTTCTGTTTGGAACAAAACTAGTCGGCTTCGAGTTTTGTTTATAATGATAATACTTAACAATAAACTGTTAAATTTTAAAATAATCAATTATTTGGGTTATGTTATGAACCGACTAACTGAAGATAAGAACAGAAATAAGAATAATAATAAATAATAATTTAAAACGATTAATTTTAATAATCAAAATTTATTCTTGCCATTTTTACCATTAAAATACATATTATTCTTAAAGTAAAATATATACAATTTTTAAAATAAAAACAAGAAGCATCTACGCATTCATTTCATAATTGTACGAAATGCTTCTTAAAATTTCCACAATGTTCCTATTGTTTGTGCCGTCTACATGATTATATTGATTATTATAATCTTCAATCAAATTCTTTATTCTTCTATCAGCCTGGATAAATTTTTGTTTTTTTTTTGAGTCGGCTCATTTCCCGCAAGTAACTGTTCATAAGCAAGGTCTCTCCCTCGTTGAACAGTTTTCAGGTTGTCGATGGACCTCCAAATGGTTGGATGGTTTATCGATAGCTCTGTTTGTACCCAATCTTTATTCATTTATTCTTTCTTACTTATTATTTTAATGCAATAAATCTCCGCAAAAGATTTGTTAGTATTTACCGGAAAGTTAAAATTTCTAACTTGTTTTCGTGGAACCTACTTATATTAATAAAATTCTATACAAAATTTTTGCCGACCGCCACCTCCTTGGACGTGCTTTAGGTAATTTTCGTTATTTAAAATAAATGTTCAGACCTATTAATAGTAAAGCTAGCTAATACTAATATACTTTAATTAATTTCCTCGCGCCCAAATGTCTCGCGGCCAAGTGGCCCTGCGCCCAAGTGTCTTCGCGCCCAAATTTCCGGCTCCGTACATAATATACACGGATGGCTAGAAAAGTCTGCTTTGCACAATCTGTGCATTTTATATCCCGTCTATTAATGTTTACGAAACTTATAACCTACCACTACATATTATGAGGTCTGAAGTGGTGTCTGAAGAGGAATCTTACAAGAATTGTTCTAGTATCAGACACTATGTCAATTCTTAAAACAATTAAGAACAATAACGTAAAAAAATTGAAAAATCCTCTTGTTGCTGATATTATTAATTTAGGCGACAGTAGTTTTTGTATGGGCCAATAGCAACACAGGAATTTTTGGGAAACGAAATTGTTGATAGACTGACCAAAATTCCAAAAGATAACTTACCTGAATATCGTGTGGTAATTTTCCCAGGAGGGGGGATTTCCCCGGGTCTCAATCAACCAAAAACGTTTACAGAGTTAAAAAAACCATACAAAAATCGAAATTTCTTAAATTTATTTATTAAAATGAGTATTACATTCTCTAGCTGATTATTTTAGACGCAACTTTTAAAACAATTTTCAAAACCATAACTTTGTTACACATTGTTACAGATAAGGGAATTCTTAATTTGTGCCAGTTAACATAATTTTTTTCTACATGTCGCTTTGTATATACCTACAGGGTGACAATAGAGCTCTTGGAATTGTTAAAATAAAGTTATATACTGCATTGCAAATCTTTTAATTTAAAAAATAACCAACAAAACAGCATTGTTGTGTGAAAAAATGAATTAGAAAAAGTCAGGAAACTTTATTGTCACCCTGTACATTCGAAATAAAGAACTAATACCCCATTTCACAAAGGCTTTTCATCTGTGTGAGATTCCACATGAGGAACTAATCTATGCTTATGGGCAGTTTTATAATCACAAACTAAACAAGAATAGGGTTTTTCGCCTGTATGAGTTCTCATATGGTTAACTAAATTAGGTTTTTGAGTAGTTTTATAATCACACACAGAACAAGAATAGGGTTTTTTGCCTGTATGAGTTCTCACGTGATTAACTAAATTAGTTTTCTGGGCAGTTTTATAATCACAAACAGAACAAGAGTAAGGTTTTTCGCCTGTATGAATTTTCACATGCTGAACTAAATTAGGTTTCTCGGCAGTTTTATAATCACACACAGAACAAGAATAGGGTTTTTCGCCTGTATGAGTTTTCACATGTCGAACTAAATTAGGTTTCTGGACAGTTCTATAATCACAAACTGAACAAGAATAGGGTTTTTCACCTGTATGAGTTTTCACATGCTGAACTAAATTACGTTTCTGGGCAGTTTTATAATCACACACAGAACAAGAATAGGGTTTTTCGCCTGTATGAGTTTTCACATGTCGAACTAAATTAGGTTTCTGGACAGTTCTATAATCACAAACTGAACAAGAATAGGGTTTTTCACCTGTATTAGTTTTCACATGCTGAACTAAATTAGGTTGCTGGGCAGTTTTATAATCACACACAGAACAAGAATAAGGTTTTTCGCCTGTATGAATTTTCACATGCCCAACTAAATTACGTTTCTGGACAGTTTTATAATCACAAACAGAACAAGAGTAAGGTTTGTCGCCTGTATGAATTTTCACATGCTGAACTAAATTAGGTTTCTGGGCAGTTTTATAATCACACACAGAACAAGGATAGGGTTTTTCGCCTGTATAAGTTTTCACATGTCGAACTAAATTAGGTTTCTGGACAGTTCTATAATCACAAACTGAACAAGAATAGGGTTTTTCACCTGTATGAGT
Organism: Agriotes lineatus; assembly: GCA_940337035.1. Taxonomy (NCBI): domain Eukaryota; kingdom Metazoa; phylum Arthropoda; class Insecta; order Coleoptera; family Elateridae; genus Agriotes; species Agriotes lineatus. The sequence continues at coordinate 46,322 of CALNHX010000973.1, read as the reverse complement.
TTTCACATGCTGAACTAAATTACGTTTCTGGGCAGTTTTATAATCACACACAGAACAAGAATAGGGTTTTTCGCCTGTATGAGTTTTCACATGTCGAACTAAATTAGGTTTCTGGACAGTTCTATAATCACAAACTGAACAAGAATAGGGTTTTTCACCTGTATGAGTTTTCACATGCTGAACTAAATTAGGTTGCTGGGCAGTTTTATAATCACACACAGAACAAGAATAAGGTTTTTCGCCTGTATGAATTTTCAGATGCCCAACTAAATTACGTTTCTGGACAGTTTTATAATCACAAACAGAACAAGAGTAAGGTTTTTCGCCTGTATGAATTTTCACATGCTGAACTAAATTAGGTTTCTGGGCAGTTTTATAATCACACACAGAACAAGGATAGGGTTTTTCGCCTGTATGAGTTTTCACATGTCGAACTAAATTAGGTTTCTGGACAGTTCTATAATCACAAGCTGAACAAGAATAGGGTTTTTCACCTGTATGAGTTTTCACATGCTGAACTAAATTAGGTTGCTGGGCAGTTTTATAATCACACACAGAACAAGAATAAGGTTTTTCGCCTGTATGAATTTTCACATGCCCAACTAAATTACGTTTCTGGACAGTTTTATAATCACAAACAGAACAAGAATATGGTTTTTCACCTGTATGAATTTTCACATGCCGAACTAAACTACGTTTATAGGCAGTTTTATAATCACACACAAAACAAAAATAAGGTTTCTTGTCTGTATGAGTTCTCACATGAGTAACTAAACTATGTTTTTGTAAAGTTTTATAATCACAAACTGAACAAGAATAGGGTGTTTCGCCTGTATGAATTTTCATATGTCTAGCTAAAATATTTTTCTGTGCTGATTTAAATTCACAAACAAAACCAGAGAATGTTTTTTTACCTGTAGTAGGCTTCATAACCAAACCCTGTTTTTGTGCTGTTGAATTTTGAGCCATATAACTTTGGTCTTCAATTTCAAAATCTCATTGAATATCAATTTTTGAATAAGCACTGATGTGATTAGTGATTACCTGCTTCTATTGGTTTCTTGTTTGATAAATAATTTAATATCTTCATTGTGATCGAAGTCTCTTAATTGATGCAGTGAAGTTGTTGAAGAAAATAAATTATTAACTACTGTTTCTTCATTAGTGGTCATCAAGGCTAGTTTAAGCGTGGCTTGGAAGTAATACTTTTTCGCTGAATATATGATTACAGGAACATTCGAGATGTCATACCTACAAGAAGTATGTATTATTGCAACTAACTGACATATTAGAAAATTATATATAATTACATTTATATACTGTGCTATAAATAAAGCCGGAGTTATTTTAAAACTAATATTTTAAATAAAACCATAGCATTAAATACAATGATTCAACTAGCAGAGACAGAACTAGGGCATAGTGCAGGAGGTGTACACCACGCACACATGTTTTTATGGGCGCAAAATGATATATAACTTTTTTGGACGTTTTGAGTTCAAAATTACACAATGAACGTGTTTAAGAGAAATTTTATATTTTTTCAGGGGCGCCGAAACTAAAAGTGACTTGAATGTCTTATATTTATAGACGAAATATTCTTAATTTCAAGAAATACTGTATATCGTTAGGTAAAAATTTAAAATCATTTATTTCATTTCAATGTAAAATTTTTATTTTAAAAATTAAATTGGATACTGTTCGTGAATACATAATAAAAATTAGGAAAAGAGAGATTGGTAAAATTGTTCATATTGTGCCATATAAATTCGTGCATGCATTCAGTCTGGCAACCATGCATATTCTGACTCGAGTGGTGCCGATCGCTTTGTTGTTATTTTGGATCCCTAAACTGTACGTTTACCTATCGCTATAATGATATATGTTTGTTTAATTTATTTTGTTGTTCTTTTTACATATTGTAGGATATGAATCTACATTAGGAATGCAAAATAGGATATGCAGACACAGGCGCTGGATACCCTACCTCCCGCTCCGTTTACCAGCTAAAGCAGCTGTTAAAGAGTCGGATGTTATTTTTTCATTTGTTCTATTCTTCTGTTCATATGCACGGAATTTAAATATTTGGTAAAGGTAGTAACCGTTTTTCTCCTAGTGTTCACCGTTTGCAGTTTACCTTAAACGACAAGAGCAAAGTCCTAATAGATTAGTTGGAACGATCAGGCACTACTTCAATGACAACGTAGTACTCCTTTAAACCATCTGTAAAGTAAAGAATAATACTTAAAAACTGTTCGTCTGAACCCACACAACACTTAACCTCAGTTTCAAATGTCTCTTGCTGCAACTGACACTCAAGTGTAACTAAACAGAAATTTCGAACGTCAACGAGAGTTGAAGCCGATAATTTAAAGATGCCAGGCGAGAACGATATATTGATTAAATAATTAATCACAGAATCACACCTGTTTTGATTCGACAAAACATGAAGCCCTTTACTTTTGGAAGTTATGTAATCAGGGTCGCCACCACAAAACAATACCTAATGTTGCCACATTAGAAAATTTTAACACCCAATAGGGTTAAACATTCAATGCTTTTAATATCACAAGCTATGGATATATTTTTGACAAATATTTTGCCGTTTCCATGTAAATTATTGCGTTTAAATTTCACGAAACAAAGTAATAGCAAAATGTAGTAGTATTTGGGACGACTATTTAACAATATTAGTAATACATAACGATTAACTTTATTGAAAAATAATCGAACAATTAATATAATTATTCATTCTCAATTAAATTCAGCGGAATGAATATTTTCAAACCACAACATTTTAAAAATTTTAACGCCAGCCAAACTTTACACAGTTTGTTGATGCTTATCGTACATAACCTAGCGACATCACTAAAGACAGAATATCATTGTTAAGTGATATTTCGCAACAAGGGTACTTAGTTTTTGAGTAGGTACATTGTTTTTGAATATTTTTTATGGTGTCCAATATTCAGTGGTAATACTAGAAGTACTTCGATATTATCCGGTTATATGTCGATAACTTGTTGCACAATAATAAAAGAGTGTCAGTTTGACAGTTTAAATAATCCGACCGCGGAGCGGGAAGCTTATTTTGTCAAACTGGCACGATTTGTTGTTGGGCAGGAAGTTTGAGACGTATAACCTGTTCGAAGTACGCATTGTATTCGATTTGATTATTTTTTGAGTAAATTTCAATATTACAAACAAATAAATATTTTATTGGCAGTTCGATTTGTTTGTATTAAACTTGTAACACTGGCCCTTCTCATAACGGATGTTAAACTTTACGCTCGTCGGGTAGCTCAAAGTCGTAGGGGATTCCCCTCAGATATATGATAATTTAGCATACAAAAACACCATCGGAATACATTTAAACAGTTTAATATATTTACCTACGATACATTTCAGTAATAGATATTTCCAAAGTTCATTTACACAAGAAATAACACCGATAAATCCGTGTGAACGGCCGCAGCTGATAGCCGGCGTCCTTATCTGCACGGAGCGCCAGGCGTTGCACGTGCGGTTGATAATGGTCCTTGCGAAGTAGCTGGAATCAAAACAGAGTTAAACGGTCTGCCAATTATACAATAAATCATATCACGGCTCTAGAGATTTTACTGATAGTGCAGGGGGTGAAGCCCGCCTCTAAATTCATTTAGGGATGTCCGGAGACGGTTAAGCTAGAAAGGCCGCATTGCGTTAACAAATATGATTTTAATTTCAGAGTCCGAGCGCCGACCAAATATTGCCGCTTTTCCTCCAAAGCGGGCCAGGGAAATCTCGAGCTCTCGGACTATATTACGACTGGCAAATTTAAATTACAACGACTGCTAACTTTGAGCACGGACGGTTTCAAATATGAATCAAAATACAAGTCTAAAGCTTGAGTGCGGGCTGTTTTGATTACGTCTGGAGATTATGATGAATGCTAGTTTAAAGTTCAGGTGCGGATTATTTCAATGCTGAATTGAAATTAACAGGAATACAAATTTACAGGTCGGATGCGGGTTATTTTAATTATGAATTAAAATCGAATGTATTGAAATCAAAAATGGACAGCTTCGAGTCGAGACTCGAATGTTTCGGTAGTTGTCTACAGGGCGAGAATTGAATCTCGGGGCTTCTAATGCCAAAATCATTAATGGGATTATTGGACCTAATTGATAACGGGATTATTTACAGGGAAACCCTTTGGGCTAACGTAGTGGATCCCCTAGCGGAGCCTTCCACTTCAAGCGAGCTCTGGGTTTATTAATCAGGAAATTTCTGGCACGCAAAGTGGGTTTTCTAGTGAAATCTTCCACTTCGAACGAGCCCCGGGATTGTTAATCAAGTAAGTTTTAAATACGCAAAGTGGGTTTTCTACCGAAATCTTCCACTTCAAACGTACTCTGGGAGAATTAACAGGAAGTTCGCAAAGTGGGTTTTCTAGCAGAAATCGTCCACTTCTAACGAACTCTAGGTCGGGTCTACCAGCGGGTATCGGAAGGAAATCAGGATCGGGAACTGGAGTCGGACTGGGGAAATCGGCCTGGAGAATCTCTGGGAAAATCTGCTAGAATCTCGTCGCGATTGAACGGTGCAGCTCCTTTTATGCGCCCTGGGAAAGTTCTCAAGTGGGGATAGCAAGTGGGGATAGCGGCGGGCGACTCGACTCGATACTACCTTGTTATCTCTGGACGTGACGTCGGTCCCTGCGCGCTTGTCATCACGGGCAAAATGTAACTTGAGATAACGCGAGACTCGGCGATGCGTAAATTAAACACATTTTTATTGTGTAATAATAATTTACGCGAGTTAAGTTTTCTTCACGTGGAAAACACTTTTTAAAAATTGTAACTTTATTTATAAAAAGCAAAAAATACGGAGCTTACAATCGTCTTAATATAATGGGAGCGAATGCAGAACTAACTTCTAAAAGCTGCAGCTGAAAGTAATCGGAATATGCATATACAAAGGCTTATTATAACTTATCTACAGATATGTCCTATCTTAGCAGTGTAAGCTAGTCTAGGCATGGTAACTCCTCTATCCTCAGAGGGAATATTATATTTTAAAATATAATTTTAATATATAAATATATACATAAATACATATAAAGTGAACTCAATTATCCGAAGTGGATTTACAATGTACCAATGGTATTGGATCGAGTTCAATATCATTATTATTTATTTGCTGTCTTAAGGGCACTATTCTAAGTAATTTCTGAGCGATCGATATTCCTTTGCAGTAGACGTAAATGACTGTACATATAGTAATTATCAATATTACAAGAACAATAATTAAAGAACTATAACTCATATGTTTATAACTAATGGAATCGATATTTTGCAGTGTCGATATTTCATTTGTTAATTTTGTTTGACTCTGAATGAGACTATGAACGTTAATAGGTGCCAAGTCGATTTTAACTATATCGGTTTGAGTCGGAGCAATAATTTGTAATTTGCCAATGGATGAAATTTGAATTTGTTTTTCTTCTGTAGAAGATGATTCGAAAGTGGTTAAAAGTTCATTTTGGTTTATCAAAACGGAACAATCGTTTGTAACATGAATTAGTATTGATCCAATAGCGGTTTTCCTACTTAAGGAATTAGTGCACTTTATGTCAATAATAGTGTCATTAGGAGAACTGATGATCCACGTAGATGGATTTAACTTTATTATTTTGGTAGAGTATAAGTGGAAAATAAACGGTTGACAGGTTTGATTGTTTTTGAAGGTTAACAACTGGGTTTCACATAGTTTGGAATTAGGTATTGCAAAGTGGTTGTCTTGCGAACAAAAATAGTGAGAAACAGCAATTTGTTTACAATGGTTATTACCGACGGGTATGCTAAATTCGGTATTAAAGAGGAGAGTATTATAAGTTGGTATGATCATTTGAAAATACTCATTATTGAAGGCAGGGAACGGGATTAATTTGATATATTGATATTCCGAGAATGACTTTATGAGAGGGATTTCGTATATGAAAGTAAATGTAGTGTTTTTTTGGTAGGCTTTAATTTCGATTAAAGATTCATATAAATGTAAATTTCCAGGTTTAACGGGGTAAGGTAATTTTAAAGTCCTTTTAATGGTTGTTTGTAATTCAAATAGGTTTTTCGATATGAGTTCTAAAGCAGATAAGAGATCATCATTGTCTATTAAAGATACATGTAATTGTTGATTTTGGGCAAAAGTCAGGGAGGTTTCTAGGTCTGTACAAGTTAAAATGAATAATTCCAAGGATTGAATTGACTGATCAAGAATGGCATAAGTAGAAAGTGTGCCTAAAATTTGATCATTATCTATTTTGGTGTTAAGGATTATTTTATTTAAATTTTCATTCAAGAGTTCTTGATTTTTTGCAAGATTTTTAATATTTGTATTGAAGGTATTGATTGTGTCGTTTAGGATTTGTGCTTGTTCTTGTAAAACAGTTTTTTGGGTGTCTGAGGATTTAATTAATTTACTGATAAGTTCGTCATATCGTCTGCCATCTTCTGCATTAAGGTTACCAGTGATAAATTTTATTATGTCGCCAAGTCCGTCTATTATCGCTCTTTTGGATCTGGTTTTAATGTGAATTGCGGGAAATAATTGTTTGATTAGTTGATCCGATTTATCTAAATATTGTTGTATTAGTAATAACTGGTTTTCATAATTGAAAGTGACTTCATGAGTGGTGGAGAGAGTATAAAGCGTAAATTGTTTATTTTTAAGCAAAGCAATAGTATTAAGCAGGTTATCTTTAAGCGTATCGTAATTATATACTAATAAGGAGTAATCTATAGTTTTTATTAGAGTCCATGAGCTTTCTTTCATAAGAGCTCTTCCTTTGGTTAGGGGATATAACCCAGGGTTGTCGCGCAATTGTTGAATCGTCACGTCACTGTAGACGAAAGTCCAGGTGAGGGCGAAGAGGGTGAGTTTCCTGAAAATGGTATCAGGTCATTAGCGTGTCTTTTAATTGTCGTATGGTTGGGTTTATTTCGCAGATCGAAAGTGTCGTGTTCATGCACTTTTTCTATTACATACGGTCCTGCAAAACGTGGTTCTTTTTTATTTCGAGAATTTGTTTTGACATATACCTGGTCGTTTACTTTAAAGGTATGCGTTTTACGGGGTTTGTTAATTCTGTCGTTTCGTTTTTCTTTTGTTTGGTTTTGTTTGTCTTGGAGGTCATTGTATAGGTGTTTCATTTTTTCCTTATGGTCGGTGACATAGTTTTCATAAAAGGTTTTGTTATATTCAAGATCAAGGGGGTTTCGGCTCTCCGTGTGACCGAATAAAATTTCAAAAGGAGTATAATTTAAATTCGAGTGAATGGAATGATTGTAGGCTGACATACAATATTGAATCTTTTTAGTTTCGGGTATGTTTTCGAGTAATCGATAGTGTTCGAGAATTGTGGAATGAAGTCGTTCTACTACAGAGTTCGATTGGTGATTGTAAGGGGTTGTTACATGTAACTTAATTTTATGTAGATCTACAAAACTTTTTAGAGGTTGTTTATTGAATTCGCCATCGACGACTAGAGTGTCTGGTGCGGTAAAAGTAGTTATGAAGTTAAATATTTTTTCTGTTACGTCTATAAGATTACTTGACTCTAAATGGTTTGCTTGGGCGAATTTTGAGAAAGCATCTATTATAGTAAGGTATTTTTGTCCTCCTATCTGAAATATATCTGCGTGCAAAGTATGGAGTGGTCGATTCTGAGTAGGCGTTAAATTTAAAGGTTGCTTTATTGGTTGTCTATTGTACTTTTGTTTCTTGCAAATTTGGCAATTATCTATATAATTTTTAATATCGTTGGCGATTCCTTTCCAGAAATACTTTCGTTTTAAGTGTTCAATGGTTTCCGGGATTCCTCTGTGATTACTTTTATTTTCGTGATAATTTTGAATTTGGCTGATTCTTTCATCTTTATCTAAAATGTATGTAACTTGGGTGGTGCATCTAAAAAATTTGGGGGTATTATTATTAGATATTGAAATAATGTAGTTAGAAAATTCTTTGTATAAATCGTCAGTGGGAAAGTAGCAATGGTAGTTCATTTTAGGCAAACAATGTTCGATTAATAATTCATTAAATTTATCATGCTTGTTGAATTGATTGATATAAATTTGTATCGATTGGTTTCCGTCGATATTTGTCGTCTTTATTCGTTTTGGTAGGGGTGTCAATATGAATTCAATTTGGTGTGGAAAATATTGAAGGGGGTTTTCACTTATGGGTATAGCAGGGGTCGATTCTTCTTGCGTGTGTACTGTATCTGATTCTGATGTTTGCGGATTTTGGATATTTTGTTGTGATGTATTTTCGTCATTTTGTGTATCAATGTTAATAGTAGGGATGTCAAAGAGGTCAGTGAGGTTAGGAGTGTCCGGTCTATTTATCACTACGCTACAATTATCGATATTAGGTTCTGGGGTATCAATTCTGTCAGAATTTTGCAGAATATTGTCTATGTCGTTCATGATTTCATCTGTTACGGTTAGGGGGTGAATTTCAACACGAGAGAGGGCGTCTGCTACTTTGTTTATTTTTCCGGGAAGATACTTAATTTCAAAATCGAATTCTTCCAGCTTTAATGACCAACGCGTTAATTTAGAATTCGGTTCCTTAAGGTTCCGTAGCCATACTAAGGGTCTGTGATCAGTAAAAAGTGTAAATTTAATTCCAAATAGGCACGGGCGAAATTGTTTAGTTGCCCAAATGATTGCTAAAAGTTCTCGCTCGATTGTTGGGTATTTTTGTTCCGTTTCATTTAAGGTTCTCGACGCGTAACAAATTGGTTTCTGATTTTGAGACAGAACGGCTCCTAATGCAAATTTAGATGCGTCTGTAGTAAGTTCAAATGTTTTTGTGAAATCCGGGTATTGTAAAACTGGTTCATTAGTAAGAATAGTTTTAGTATGATTAAAAGCTTTTATAAAGTCGGGGGGTATGGTGAACATGGTTATCCTTTTTTAAACATTGAGTTAAAGGTTTGGTTATCTTGGCAAAATCCTTAATACATTTTCGATAGTAACCCAATAGTCCTAAATAGCTCTTGGTTTCAGTTTTTGATTTCGGTAAAGGAAAGTTTTGAATTGCCTGTATTTTCGAAGGGTCTGGTCGTATTCCGTTTGGTGTTATTATGTGTCCGAGGTATTTTACTGACTTGTGCAAGAATTCGGATTTATCCAACTGAATTTTTAGATTTGTAACACGGCATCTCTCGAAAATGCATTTTAGTCGTGAAATGTGTTCTGCTAAGGAATTTGAATAGACAATTACGTCGTCTAAGTAAACAAGACATTGTGTAGGGGTGAGACCTGTAAGGGCGGTATTTATCATTCGTTGGAAGGCAGATGCGGCATTTTTTAAACCGAAGGGTAAGCGTTTAAATTGAAAATGTCCCTCTTCTGTAGAAAAAGCGGTCTTTTCACGATCTTTGTCTTCAATCTCGATCTGGTGGAAACCAGAAGCTAAGTCTAAAGTTGAAAAATAGTTAGCACGACCTAAATTATCTAACACTGTATCTATGTTGGGAATTGGGAACTTATCTTCAATTGTATTCTCATTTAGCTTACGATAGTCGATAACTATCCGCCATTTCCTATTTCCGGAGGCATCCAGCTTTTTGGGTACTATCCAAATCGGGAAATTATACGGACTTTCGGAGGGTTCAATAATGTCGTCCTCTAACATTTTGCCTATTTGATTTTTGACTTCTTTACGGTGCACGTGAGGATAGAGGTACGTTTTGGAAAAAATGGGAATTTCGTTTTTTGTTCTAATGTGATGTTTCGTTAAATTTGTTGACGATAAGGGTATCTCTGGATGATGAAAAATTTCTTTATACTCGTGACATAAATTTGTTAATAGGAAATTCTCTTCAGCGTTTAGATGATCTGTACGTAAATTATCTTTTAAATTTTGCAAAAGTAATTTTTTTGTATGATGTTTATGGGAATTTTGATTAATATGGTCGACATTATGGTTATTAATTTGAATATTGTCATTATCGTTAGTTTCTATATAATCTTCCAAATAAAGTGGATTATTAATTGTCAAAAGTTGTGGTTCGTCTGACGTATTAATAACAGTGGTACAAAAATAGTTGTTGTGTAAGCGGACTAAAGCAGACGGCATAGCCAAATCATTTGTAAAGTTAAGCTTTGGTGCAATTTTATTACCATTTTTACCTACTGCAGGTATTTTTATCACTTGTTCTGTCCTTGGGGGTATAGTATGTGCTACTAATGTATTTTTAGTGATTTCCGAAAAGTTTCCGGAACAATTTCGTTTTTGTATTTCTTTTTCTGTTTGGATTTCGTTAAAATAAAAAGGAATTACTGTTTTTTCAGTTTGTAAGTGATTCCAACGGTAGTCAATGTTCGCGGGCAATTTTGCTAGTAAGTCCGAACCAATTAGAGCTACGTATTCGGGGTGGAAGTTATAAAGATAAACTAAATGAGCTCCTTCTTCATTGAAAAGACTGAGTAAAGGAATTTCTGCTACATATTGATGGTTTGTTTTGCCATGTGAAGTTATAATTTCGAATGGGTGTTCGTAAATGGATTCTGGAAAATTCTGGTAAACAAATTCGGGGGATAATATTGTTTTGGAACTGCCAGTGTCTATTAAAAGTTTTTCATTCGTTTTTGGGATAATGATGAATGGTAGAGAAGATTTTGGATTTATCGAAAAGGATTCAAGTTGTTCTCCGAGGCACATATTGGAAAATTTGCGTCATATGTTGGGAAATTTACATTGAGTGTTTGTTCGTTCGCGTCATCTGCTTGTTCGGATAACATATCTGGGAAGTTATTGTATTCGTCGGCATTAGTGTATCCTAGTTCGTTTTGAGAATAATCGGTTGTATTTTCTGGAATGTAGCCGAAATTTGGATCTAGCTCGTTCTCAAAAGAAACATCTGCATGATTTAGTTCTTCACAGTGAAAGTTTCTGGGTTGAGAACTTTGTTGGATGTAATTAGTACGTTGATTTTGATTGAAGTTTGGGTAAAAAGGTCTTTGGGGTGGATTGGTACGTTGACCTTGATGTGAGGCCGGTCTTTTCTTTATCGTACTTGTATCCATGGGTTCTGGGCGATTTTGGGGTACAAAATTTCGTTTAGGGGCAAAAGCATTTTGACTAGGTCCTCCGAATCTTGGTTTTCCAAAATTAGGATTCATCCCAAACTGTCGAGGTGGTAGATTGGGGTTAAAATTTTGTCTGAATTGAGTAGCTTGATTTTGTTGGCGAAACATAGCATTAGGGTTGTGATTAAAAGGGTATTGATAATTTTGGGAAGGTGGTATAAAGTTTTGTTTTGGTTGGAAGGTTCTGTTCTGAAATGTTTGATTTACAGGTGTTAATCTTTGTTGCGGGTAGTTGTGACTAATTTTTTGAAAATACCGAATATCTAATTCCTCTTTTACAAACGTTAGGGCTGTCTCAAGGTTTTGAGGCGCTCTACTACGAAGAAAACTGCCTAGGGGTTCTAAAAGTCCTCCAACATAGGTTTTTAGGGCTAACGATTTTGAATCTTCTAGTTTATAATTTTTAATAACTTGTACTTCCGGTCCTAGCGAAATTTTTGAGTTGAGAATAACCAAAAGTGACCTAATCCTATTGTAGAAATCAATGGGTGATTCCTTTGGCGATTGTCTCATTCGAGTAAGATCAATACGAATGTTAAGTTCGGATCTTTGATCTCCAAAGTTACTAATTAGGGTTTGTTTCAGTTCATTCCATGAGTTATAAACTTGTCCGGCTACAACTTCTAGGGCTGCGCCTTTCAGTCGATTACGTGCTGATGACAATAGTAATTTATTTATGTACGCATTAGCCTCTTCTTGTTGAAATTGGTTTACAATGTCTTCAACAGCTCTGATATATTCAGAAAGCTCTGAAGGGTTTCCATTATATTGCGGAATCTCGTTCAATAGGCTAGTGTGAAAACCTACTGGATATCCCGCAAAGGGTGGAACTTGTTGAACCTGCGCTTGGGGAATTGGCTGCTGTTGTTGCATAGCCATTTCGTAATTTAGTCGAGGAGGTCTTAAAATTGTTCTTCTATTTATTTGAATTTGAGGTTGAATTCCCTCGTTTTCACTTTCACTAGATTCACTCTCTGATGTCCTATCGCTTTCGGACATAAACTTAAAATTATTGTGTACCTATCATGTATAATTTTAACTTAAACTAGTGCACTGAGGGTTCGTGTGCTTGTTGAATCCACAACGTGTCTAATAGGTTTTTATCGGCATTAAATGTTAATCGCTAATCGATATAACAATGCTTAGATAAAAATCTTATAAAATGTATTGTTTTATTGCGTCGACTGTCGTTAAAAGGTATATTTACACCCTTTTAGGCAACCTAATAACGTACGATCGATACGGGACTGTAATATTTATTATTATTGTTTAAGGGTTGCAATTGGTAAGTGGATAATAATCGTGCTACCTATTCGTCTATCGAAGTAGGAAATTACATCGATTAATTATGCCAGTTACTTGCTTAAAACTAAATTATTATTTTGACACTGTTGCTCTCAAAGGCGAGCGTTACTTAGAACTAAATTTTACTCACATAAACATATTTTCTTGACGATCCTTTGAAGCGGGTGGAATCGTCTAGGTGTGTCCAATAGACTGGGTGTCTCCAATAGACTGGGTGTCTCCAATAGACTGGGTGTCTCCAATAGACTGGGAAACTGGAACCAGCGTTGCTATTAACCGGGGCGATGTTTGTCCCACTCGAACAGCGGTGTTGGTCCTAGTTGTGATTTTTTCTAAATGAAGTCGACTTCCTTCCTTCGGCGATGCTTGTCCTCCAGACAGGAATCGGAACTTCAAAGGCGGTGGCAAATTAAGACCTTGGAAAGTCAAGGAGCTGAAGTTTGATTTTTGATTTTCGAAAAATCTCACTAGAGCCCTTTTGCCATCCTACAGCGACTGCGCCAGTTAAGTTTTCTTCACGTGGAAAACCACTTTTTAAAAATTGTAACTTTATTTATAAAAAGCAAAAAATACGGAGCTTACAATCGTCTTAATATAATGGGAGCGAATGCAGAACTAACTTCTAAAAGCTGCAGCTGAAAGTAATCGGAATATGCATATACAAAGGCTTATTATAACTTATCTACAGATATGTCCTATCTTAGCAGTGTAAGCTAGTCTAGGCATGGTAACTCGCGGAGGCTAGCGTTACAAAATAGCTGAAAGTCATCTCCATGAAAAGAACATCAAGTTGACAAAAGTTATGTATTGCGTCGCCTAGTGAAGTTACTTTAGTATAATCGATTTTGTATAATCGAAATTATACAAGATAACTTAACTAAAACCAGTCTTCTGATTGGTTGAGATCGCTACGAAAAACATAGTCAGTGATATACTTTTCTTATTAGTTGAAAAATGCAAATGGCTGCAATATGGCTTATATATTATAGTGTTGAATAGTACCATGTATCTTGCTGCAACATTTTTGAGTCTTATACTTACTCTAGGCTTTATACACCGTGCTCTAGAGTTCCTAGATGTGCGTGATTATTTATTTTGTTAGGGTTCGGAAACTAATTGCCAAAGTCTCTCTCTTTCTGCCCAGGTGGGCATTTATGCGACAGATATATATCGTTTTATTCTTTCTAAGTTAGTAAAGTTACACATACGTCAAAGCAGAAATGTAGGTTATATTTTTCGGCATGCTAGATTTATAGGCGTACTTACGACGGTTGTTGAAAGGGTTAATAGAGGTATAACAATTTACTTGTTGTAACCGTTTTCACTAGAATTCTGACAATAATATACCGAACAGATAACCATTTTATAATAGCTATTTGTGCAACAAGTGCTAAAAGTTAATGTTTATGCACGAGACATGTTATGAAACTGTTATGGCTCGTGCATAAACACTTTTAGCACGAGTTTGCACACAATGTTTTTTCTACGGCCTTAAATTTACAGTTATTAATCAATAAATGTCGATTTAACAAAGGGTTGCATTTATAACAGTTATAATTTATGTCATAGTAAAGAGATGACCTTGACGGCGCAGGTGACTGTTTCTGCAGCCGGTAGCTTGTAATGGGACTTTAATTTTGTTCCGACCTTTTTTTTTTTTTTTTTTTTTTTTTTAATTTAGTTTATGCCAGTTCAGCACTATTTGCTATTCATGGCAGCGTTAAAGTAGTTTGTGTAACTTAGAATGACACTAACGAGGGATATAACCCCCTATCACTACTTCTAATAACTTGTAACTAATATTTTAGTCCGCTGACAACTATTTGCTTGATATCACTGATGGAATATCACGGTCAGTCTTGAGCATTTTGTTCAGAATATGGTACAGTTTATACGATTATTCACTATCACTTGAGTCACTCGTTAAAAGGTCAATAGGTAGTTTTCTTTTTAGTCGGGTGTGTAACAATCGTCTGCCAATGTTATAATGTGTTGCGCCACTGCACTGGTGTAGGTTACTATAAAAGTCCTTAGAAGTTGTCGAAATAAATTGTTTAATTGTGGGGATACCTGTTTCTCTATGTATCTGCGAATTTCTTACGAACCACTGGGCGTTGGTAACGATGCGTAACACTTTATTTTGTAGCACCTGTAGTTTGTTTATGTTTGTTTGCGAAGTTGCACTCCAAATACTACACCCATAAGTGAAAATCGGTCGGATTATAGAAGTGTAAATTAATGTTCCACATTGTAATTTAATCGAAGACTTTTTGTTTAAAATGGGGTATAGCATAGCCAACCTCGCATAAGATTCCGATAATTTTCTGTTTATATGGTAACTCCAGGTTAATCTTCGATCTAGATATATTCCTAGGTACCGAACCGCGTTGTCTTTAGGATTCCAAGATATCGGGGTGTTGTTGATGATAATATTACGTGGATTTGAAGGCCGTCGAAGTGTAAAGATTTTAGATTCGCATTTCTCCGCATTGATTTTTATACACCACTTTGCAAACCAATTATTAAGTTGATCCACACTTTCTTGAAGTTTATTCGCCCCATGATTTATATCATGATCTTGTACGCATATCGCGGTATCGTCCGCGTACATAGCTAGTTCCGCATTAGGCGTTTCAGGAATGTCACTCATATAGATGTTAAATAAAGTAGGACCTAGAATAGATCCCTGGGGAACTCCAGCACTAATGTGGCGACTCGATGAGGTACACATATTTATTCTCACTTGGAATGTTCGTTCAGATAAAAATGATTTAATGATGTGTAATAAGTAAGGCGGGATGTTCATAGTAGTCATTTTGTATATTAGGCCATTCGTCCAGACACGATCGAAAGCTTGCGCTACATCTACAAACGTTATTAGCGTGTGCATTTTGGATTCATATCCTCGTTCGATTATTTCTGTAAGTCGCAATACCTGGTGGTTAGTAGAGTGAGAACCTTTAAATCCAAATTGGAATTGGGGAAGAATATTGTTTTCCTCTAGGAATATATTTAAACGAGATCGAATAACTCGTTCGAGAAGTTTTGAGATATTTGATAGCAAGCTAATAGGCCTATAATTAACCGGATTGTCATGTGTTTTGCCTGGTTTGGGAAACATTAGAATCATTGCGTGCTTCCATGTGACGGGAAAGTATCCAATTCTCAGACACGCGTTGAATATTGCTGTGAGGTACGCAATCGACTTCTTCGATAAATGTTTAAGGAGTACGTTTGGAATCATGTCACTACCTGGGGCCTTTTTGATTTTCAGTTTTTTTATATACTGTTTAACTTCTGATGGCGAGACTGGTTCGGTAAGTGCGGTTTCAATGGGAATGATATTAGTGATTTCCCTTTCTACATGTTGAACGTGATTTAAATTATTTCCGTCGTATGTAGTGCTGAATGTTTCTTCTAACTGTTGGGAAAATACGTCGCATTTGTCTTTATCCTCTACATATGTGCGGTCTTGGATTCGGAGAGTTGGAATGATCATGGGTTGCTTAAGAATTCGTTTAGTTGCTCGCCACATATTTGGATCTCCTGGATTGAGGGTTTCAATGTAGTGGTTGTATTGCTCTATTCTAAAATTGTCCAGTTCGCTTTTTACTTGTCTAATCAGCTGATTTAGACGGGCTCTGACTGCTGGATTTCGGGTATTTTGCCACAGTCTGCGGGTACTGTGCTTCTCTCTAATAAGATTTAATATATGTGCTGGAGGGTTTGAATCACTTACTGGTCTATGCCGCCTGATGACAATAGTCGCTTGATGTATCGCTTCGGTGGTTGCTTCTCTAAACGTTTTTACCGCTTTGTCTATACGTTCTTGGGAGTTTAGGTCGGTTGGGCAGAATAATAACTTGTCCATTGACGTTCGAAACAGCTCCCAGTCTACAGGACCATTTATTAACTTGGTAGGCTTAGGCTGATATTGAGGAGAATAGCCTAGTGTGCATATTACGGGTAGGTGGTCGGAGTCAAGTTCAGATAGAACTGTCTGACATATTTGTAGAGTCAGATTTTTATGCAATATTATATCCAGTACATCTGATTGTTGATTAGGTCTATATGGATAGTACGTATGATCTGCGGGGGCTGAAATATTAACTGCCAACTGAGAGGTAAAATTGGAGAGTTTAACACCATTGGGATTAGAAATTCTACAGCCCCAGTTTGTATGTTTGCAGTTAAGATCACCTAATAACAACGTGGGTTCCGAGTTTTGAAATATATTTACTAGTTCATTCAGATTCAGTTGCTTATTTGGTGGCTTGTACGCACAAACGATCTTCAGAGTAGTGTTGTTGTTCGTGATTAATTTTATTCCTACAGCTTCTAAGTGACGAATGTCTTCTAAGTCGATTGGTGTAACCGCAAGATTCCGTTTTAAAATGATTGCAGATCCTCCCCATCCTATTGCATTTTCTCTGTCTTTTCTGAAGATATGATAACCCGGAATCGTGAATTTTTCGTTGCTAATCAGATGTGTTTCTGTAATGCAAGCTATATCAATTTTGTGCCTTACAAGAAATGAAATAAATATCGATCTTTGGGTTTTTAGTCCATTGGCATTCCAGTTTACCAGGGTTAACTTTTGTATGGTACATTGTTTACTTGCCGCCATTTTGGAACAGCATAGGTATTAGTGACAAAATAAAATTCTTAATCTGATCAATATAAGGAGTAATCGCTTCAATAATGGTTTGGAAAATTTTTGATGTAGGTGAATTTGTGGTGTTCGTATCTGGGTTGTTGTTACTTGCTTGTTGGACTTTGGAACTGTAGGAATCTTTAGTTAAGTTGTTAGAATACATTGGATTGGAGGTAATATTCCCAGTTATGTTTGCGTTGGGGTTATGGGATCTAATTATGCGTGGAGAGGTTTTCTGATTTAGTTTTTTAATATAAGGACAACCCCTATAGTTGGCCGTGTGTTCACCGCCGCAGTTAACACATGCGGGTTTAACGTTCTCCGTCTTTTTGCATTCTTTGTAATGGTGGTGCTCTGTACATTTGACACAGCGTGAAGGTAAGTGACAATAGTTTTTCGTATGTCCCACCCTCTGGCAGTTAGTGCATTGTGGAGTATCGCTGCTTTTTCGCCTGGGTTCTACTGATACTACACAGTATAATAATCTCGTTAAATTAAATATATCTTTGGACTTATCTGTTTTAGTTAATTCAACTGCAATGAGAGGCATTGGCAATTTTTTTCCGTTCAATAATCGAGTTGTTTTAATAACGGGGTATTTTAACTTAAGTTCTTCATGGATTTCATCTTCTGTGATTGATATAGGAACGTTGCGTATTATAACTGAGATGTTAGCATTTTCGGGATTATGGTACGTGTAAAAATTTACCTTGTGTTCTTCGTAGTACTTAGTGAGGTTCCTGTAGTCATCGGCGTTGCTTAAGTTAATTCTCAGTTGGTTGCCTTTGTAGGAAGTAGAAAAATCTTCTTTAATTATCTCTTTTATATCTTTGATAATATTCTGGTAATGTGTACCATTTGGAAGAAATATGGGAGGGATCTTGGGTTTATCTGCCGCATTAGCCGAATTACCTGCGTTGTTTGGAGACTGAGATCCTGTAGCATTTTCTTGAGACCCTAGGGTTGATCGCAGGGTGTAGTACCTGTTTTGGGTAATAAGCGTATTTTCGTTGAATATGTATCGCTTGTTTACATCTTCGTCATCAGGTGATGGTAAGGATCGTTTCTTAGAATTTAAGTCGTTACTCGGTGAGTCTTGGTGGTCCATTGGAACAGGGGGTGCTTTCGGCCCTTTGTAGATAATGGTGGGAGGCTTTAGTTGGAAGTTATTTGATTCATTCATTAACTCTACTAAATTTAGTATTTAAACTAGGATCACTATTTGTAGGTAAAATATTTAAAGTTTATCACAGAGGTTATTGTCACAACTGCGGCCGGGTCACGCCGCTATCGCGCGGATAGCGGCGCTGGCGTTCGCACAATCTGTTGTTGCACTAATATTTAGTGTGAAGTCACAGCACGATTAATAGATCGCGTAATATAAGAATAGCACAATTTTAAAAATACAATTGTAAGCACGTCCGCATTCAATCAATTCGCGCTCGGAACTGATGCTTTATTTTAAAAATGCTTATTTAAATATGATTGTTATCTAACAGTACAGTGACATAATAACATTTCTAGGCATCAATTTATTTTATAGGTACTAATGTAAAAATGTATTATTAGTAACTACTTATTAATGATTTTTGTTTACAGATCTGTGCTATAAAAGTTATTATTTATGCTAAACATATAACAGGTATTTCAAAATAAAGAGATAAAAGAAAGCACTTTGGTAGAAATGACGTGACTCTTCTCACACAACAGTTTTCGGGAAAAATGCAATATCGTTGACCACCTTGAAATTGCTGACTCAGTTCTCTTTGTAAAATCAGTTCTAAAATGTAACTACCATTGCTGGAGCTAGTAATATAGGTGGGTACTAAATACATACAAATCTCAAACTTCAGCTAACCTAAATCCGTACATTTGTATGGATACTCTGCACATGCTGCAGAAGTGGTCTACGATATTGCATTTTAGCCCAGTTTTCTTCCATTTACAATGTTGTACTTATATCTCATTTTTCTTAATCTGTAGTATAATTTTGAACGGCACCCAATATATTTTAGTTCTTCTCTTGCACATCGTAATAAATTATTCAAAGTAAAAATTTTTTATCCAAAATTTTCTTCGTAACATCCCCCTTGAAACTATATTCCCCCAAAGTTAGAAATTCCTTTTATTTATTTATATCTTCATTCGGTTGTTGCTGGAGTTGTGATTTTGCTTCATTTAGAACATTAAACACAGTTGCATTCGAAATCTAGCCTTATAAAAAATTGTTAGAAAATTCATATCTGTGTAAATCTCAACACTACTTACATCAAATATTTCACCAACTAAACTGTTGTACACTGCTAAAATAATATAAATGCAAAGCCTGCTCTGAATCATAAAGCAAAAAAACAGAGTATACATCACACACATGGACTTTTGATAGATTGAAAACAAAAGAACGTGAACGTACAACCCACTTCACACAACTGCAAACCTTAGCGTAGCATTGACCACGTCCAGTAAGTACTATATTAACAGAAGTAAAAAAATGTGATCAAGTAGGGTGCTATCACCTGTTTTTCCATAAAGTTACTTTGAAAACAAAATAAAAGCAAGCCTCTTAGGACCGGTTTCTAAAACAAATTTTTAACTGACCGTTAACAAATGGGCCCATTAATTTAACTGATCCATAAAATTACGTCAGGTTTCTGAAAAAAATCTCCATTAATTTATAGGCCGGTTTGTTTTTGCATTTTATAAAGTTTTCTTCACATTGTAGTTCTAAGTTAAACTGATTTTGTGTAGATGGCAGTGTCTACTATGTTGGCTTATAGCCCCTCTATTACAAATAGTAGCGACATCATGGGGCAAACCTGATGCAAACATGAAAATACAAAAAGTTACTAAACGGTAAATTTCAGTGTAAACAGTGAAAAAATAACAGATCTGAATACCTGAAATCCTTTTCTGCCACTATTTTTACACTTATCGACACAACACCCTAGCATTTCCACGTCCTCGACTTCAAATTAGCCCCCGAAGAGAAAAATGAATAAAAACACGACAACTGTCAATGTCACATTTTAATTTAATTATGCAACTTCCTAGGCGATTTTTAAATATGCTAGGGACTTAAGGGATACCAACGTGATTTTGCCCCAGCGGCAACATCAATCGTTGTCGCTACTATATGTAAATATAGGGGCTATATGTTGGCTAACAGATTTATCCGTGATCTATGCAAATGGCGACCGTGAGTGGTACATGTTTGTAGGAGGTGTTGCAAATGGTAGGAATCTTATTGTTTTCGTTAGGAAGCAAATATTTTTGAATCTATATTGAGCAGTACGTTTATTGTATTTGTTGTTAATTCTTGTTACGCTAAAGATTAAACGTTATAAACATTGTCTTTTAATCATAATTCAGCCAAATGTTATCAAAATACCGTTTATTTGTGGGGTGCCGACTACTAGGTCCAAAATATCGCATGCTCGTAGTTATTGGCACAAGTGCCAATAACTAGTTTATTCTGTACCAAGTGGAGCCCTAGTAATTGGCAGTGATGGAAACGTACATTCAAAAATCAAATTCGAAAAATTATATTTTTATATGGGCACTTTATAGGCACATTTATATTGCGAATTTTCAGTAAATTTGATTGAATTTAAATAGGGATTTAGTCGTGTTAAAACACCATTTTCATCAATCGTCAATTGAGTTGATTTTCTTCAAGTTTTGAAGAGAAAATGTATATAGCTAATAAAGTAACAGTTGGTAATATATGTAGTTGATATGAGGATTTTTCAATAGATTGAAAAATGCCGAAAGTCAAAGATAAGAAAAGCAAATATCGCTCATCCGGAAGAAAAGTGACACAACTCAAAAATGTGCATAATTTAGTTATCCCGTAAAAATATCTCCAAATCATAGCCTTTTTGTCCCAGGAAAATCGTCACAAAGTTATCTCTTACGGTTTCCGATAGGTGGCGCAAGTGTCACTGTTCCATTGGTTACTTATTCACAAGCCTGCATTAGGAACAGCGACACATTTCAGTTGTGTCCCGACTGTGTTAGTGGAAGCATTGCCGCGTTTCAGAAAAATCGTCACATCTCGAAAAGTGTCTTATAATTCTGTACAAGTCTTTACTAGAACAGTGTCACATTTAAGTTTGTGTCATTATTCCTGAAAAAGGTGAGTAATTTTTTGTATTCCTTATTTTTTAACTTAAGTTTTATTTTGAGAAGTGTCATTATTCTTGAAAACATAATTTAACATCTTAATGCCATGATGTCATTTTCTCAGTTGTGTCACTATTCTCGATAATATTTATACACATTTTTGTGTTGTTTCTGAAAATTATTTAGCTTTGTGACATTTTTCTGGAAACAAAACATCAAATAATTTCTAACCTATAATACTTACCTGTAGTGTTATTTTCAGATGTCCAACTGCAACAGCAGATCTCATCTTATCCTTAAATTAGCTAAGGAAACAATTGCACTGCAGGATAATATTAAAACAAGTAGTAAAAATCATAATGATGAATGGAAAATTGTAGTCGAAGAAGAAACTGCCGACACAACCTCGGTTATTGCGCTTAATCCAGAAAAGATTGACGATGAATGTTATGATGCTAATAGTCAACAAATATCTGCTGTTTTAGAAGTTGAACCTCAACCAATAGAAAGTAATACAGTACAGTCATTCGAAGGTAAAACACACTTCTCTAGTTTTGTAAAATCGACATACTTACCTACACCTACCAATTTTTTGTTTAAATTCCAGAAGTCCAGCCTATAACAGATTTTGAATTTCAAGACAATCAAGATAGTTCCAAGACGATTCCAGAAAGCGTGGATGAAGGTGATCCATCATTATCAGATCCATATAGTACAGATGATAGTAATGCTGACCCCGATTACATGAGTGATGGAAAATCTTCAACTTCAAGCATTGGCAGTACAACTTTGAATGTTGAACCCAGCACGTCTTGCAACAAAAGAAAAACCAAAGAGAAACAACCTTCCGAAATCCAAATTAAGAAAAGGAAAGTAATGAATTTTACACAAGAAGAAAAGAACGGCAAGAAGCGAATATCTGATCCACAAAGATGGATAAAGAACCGCGCAAAAGCGTTAAGAAACACAGGGGAGTCCTATTTATCAGTTTCAAAAGGAAAGAAAGTTATTGCAGCCCGAACTTTACTACCCCCATGCACCGATAAATGTAAATTAAAATGTTACAGCAAGTTTGTCGAAGAAGATCGTAAGCAAATATTTAACGATTATTGGAAGCTAGCTGATTTGGAAAAACAACGACATTTTATTTCCGCTAGTATGACAACAGTCACTCCCAAATACAAATACGTGAGGGAAAATAGTCATAGACGTCCAAATAATGCGTTTCATTTCGAAATTAGGGATAAGAAAATTCACGTTTGTAAAGAATTCTTTAAAGCAACATTATGCATTACCGATAGGCCCATAAGGACTGTTATTGCAAAAAGAAATCTCTTCACTGGACAAATGTTGTCCTCCGACTTGCAAGGGAAGCATGGGTGTCATTTTAAAGTAGATAATGAGATAAAAAATGGTATAAGGCAGCACATAATGAAAATTCCGCGAATCGAAAGTCATTATTGTTGCAGCCACACTGAAAAAGAATATATCGAGGGGGGGAAAACTATAGCAGATCTCCATAGAGATTATGTTAAAGACTGTGCTGAACAAAACAAACCTTCCGGAAATTACATGATGTATTGCAGGATATTTAACGAAGAATATAATCTTTCCTTCTTTGTTCCAAAAAAGGACCAATGCGAGGTCTGCGTTGGTTATATGAATGCTTCAGAAGATGAGAAGAGTCGGCTGCAAGAATATTATGATACACATAGGCTAGAAACGGAATTATCAAGAAAAGAAAAAGAAAAAGATAAAACATCAGCTGATGGTAACAATATTGTTGCAGTGTATGACCTCCAGGCTGTATTACCTTGTCCATCAGGTGAAACAAGTTCATTTTATTATGTTTCAAAACTAAATGTTCTAAATTTGACTATTTGTAACATAAAAACTAAGGATGTACAATGTTATGTCTGGCACGAGGGAGAAGCTCAGAGAGGCGTGAATGAAATAGGAACCTGTGTTTTAAGATATTTGGAGAGTATTCAACAAAATATTATAGATAATAATAAAGAAAATAGTTTTGAAAATAACCAAATTGCAAGAAAAAATATTATATTCTTCTCCGACAACTGTGCTGGGCAACAGAAAAACCGTTTTATGATAGCGGCCTACATGTATGCGGTACAACATTTTGATTTCTTGGAGAGCATAACTCACAAATACCTCATTACAGGGCACACCCAGAATGAGGGTGACAATGCACATTCACTGATAGAGCGTCAGATAAAAAGATCAAAACGATCTGGACCGGTATATATTCCAGATCAGTACGTGACACTTATAAGAAGTGCAAAAAAATCGGGTCAGCCTTATAAAGTGGATGAATTGTGCCACAAAGATATTTTTGACGTAAAACAGTTGGCTTCTGACTTTGGATTACATTCTTTTCCAAAAAATGCTAATGGCGAAACAGTAAAAATATCTGAAGTGAAAGTAATCAAGGTCATGAAGGATTCTCCAGGGACATTATTATATAAAACTAGTTACCAACAAGAAGAGTTTCAAATTATGACTATAAACCGAAGAAAGAAAAACAACAATAATGTACAATTAAAAAATGTTTATACTCGTAAGGTTGGCATTGCAGAAAAAAAGAAGAGTGGATTATTGGCATTATTTAAAAGAAAATTTAAGCCGATACCATCCAGTTACCTGCCATTTTTTGAGGCACTATAACTGTAACAATTTATAAAATAATAAATACGATTTGAAAATTGTCTTTATTTCGTTTTGTAACATTTCACTGAAAAGTAACAAAAAGTTCACAAGAAAAGTGACACAATTCAAATTATGGGTAGAAAAAGAATTTTTTTGACTTGCTTTTATATTATAATTACTTATTTCTTAGTATAATGTGAAAAATTATTACAGCATGGTTCAACATTTTAAATTTCAAGTTTGTAACACTACGCACTAAAAAATTACAGTATATTTACGTTGTTCAAAAATTTTAAATGGCGTTTTCCAGAAATGTAATTTTTTGACTTGTGTCACTTTTCTTCCGGATGAGCGATATATCAAGAGGTACGATGAAGAGCTATTACAGAGAGCTTTGCTGGATATCGAAAATGGTTTGCCAAAAAAGCAGGCAGCTATCAAATATGGAATTCCTAGGCCAACTCTTCAATACCGAATGAGTGATAAATTTAAGAAGGTTCGTCATGGTCCCTCATCTTACTTAACAGAAGAGGAAGAAAACACATTAGAGCAGTGGATTACTGATAGTCATAGGAAGGGTTTCCCAAGAAGGAGGGATGACATACAGGCATCTGTTAAAGGATTTTTGGATGACAATCCGAGGCCAACTCCATTCCAAAACAATACACCAGGAAGGCATTGGTATAAGGCTTTCCTCGGCCGACATCCGAATCTGGTAAGTCGAACTCCAGAAGCTGTCACCAAATCCAGCAGTACTGTTTCTGAAAATGATATTAGGAATTGGTTTTATAATATAGAGAAATATTTGAAAGAGAAAAAATACTTTGATATCCTCCAGGACCCTACTAGGGTCTATAATGGAGACGAAACGTGTTTCATGTTATGTCCTAAAGAAGAAAAAGTCATTGCCTCGCGCGGTGCAAGGAATGTATATCAGGTAGATCAAGGAACTGCAAAGGCAAACCTTACTGTGATGATGACTTTTTCAGCAGCTGGTGCTATTACTCCACCAATGGTCATATACCCTTACAAAAGACTTCCCTCTAACATAGTCAATAGTGTTCCAGATGACTGGGGTGTAGGAACAAGTGACAATGGGTGGATGAAGTCAGAATTATTTTTTGAATACATTTCAAACGTACTTCATCCACATCTTGTTAAAGAAAATATCCAGTTTCCCATAATGCTATTTGTCGATGGTCACAAAACACACATGACTTACGAACTCAGTACTTTATGCACTAGACTGCAGATAATCATAATCGCTTTATATCCGAACGCTACGAGAATACTTCAGCCAGCGGATGTAGCCTGCTTTAAACCTTTGAAAAACGCTTGGAAACTCTCAGTTTTAAAATGGAGAAGAAGTAACCCATTTGTTCAACTGACAAAAATACACTTTGCGCCTATTTTGAAAGAGGCCTTAACCAATCTAAAAACATCTTCAATATCCAACGGCTTCAGGGCTTGTGGCCTATGCCCCTGGAATGCAGACAACATCGATTTTTCCAAATGTCTTGGTAAGAATAGTAAAGACAGGCAGTCTACTAGTAATACAGGAATTGATGAACATTGCAGTTTGATGTATGAAGATTTCATAAATATAATTGGACATGAAAAATTGGAACAAATTAAAACCGTAATAGAAACTGCAAGCGATTGTGAATCAAACGAAGATTTTGAGCTTTTGGTGAAAATTTTTCGAAGATTAAAAAAACATGACGATGAAAACACACTTGAAGAAGCAAATTATAAGAATTGACGACTTTAATTTGACACAACCTGAGGACCTTAATATACAAACACATCTCACTGAGAACCAAATCAATGAAATTCCAATCATATTTGATAACAGTAATAATACCACGAATGATCAAAAGCAGGATAAAATAACTTTAATTGAACAAGAACAAACTAATGTTCATGCAGCAGACATCAGCCAACCTTCCACATCTGATGGCCGAAAGAAAGACATAGTAATTCTCGACGACATAGACCTTGCTTTTAGGGATAATTAATTACTGTCTGGATTGTTGGACGGGCATATAAATTACGAGACTGCACCCAATTACCCAGATGCGGACGTAGGTAGCATTTGTCAGGAACTTGTAGTCAAGGAGAACGTTTCAATTTACAATAATTAAGATGACAAAGATAATGATGTACCTGAATGTAGAAATACAGAAATTGTTTTAAGTACACCCAGCACCAGTCCTTCTGGTGAGGTAACTGCAATGAATCTTCACCAAGTATATGCCAATTATAGTTTAGACTCTAGCAATTTAGACGAAATTTCTGTTGAAGGGACCGAGTCAAAGAATTCTAACAAAGAAATTAGTAAATATTTGTTATGGCATAACACACCAGAGCGAAGCGGCAAACGCCAAACTGAAAGGGTCCCTTTCGTTATCACTTGTACTGGGTGGAAGAAAATACAAGAAGATAAACAAAAAGAAAAACTTGAAAAGGAGAGGAAAAAGGAAGAGAACAAAAGAAAGCGGGAATTAAATGCTGCTACAAAAGCGAAAAGAAGTAGATCTGTGAAAAAAGCACCGCACGTCAGAAAGTTAACCTTAGCAATGAATGAAACTGAGAATATTCCGATAACTAGTAATGAAAAGGAAAATGCTGTTGACAGAAATGATAGCATTAAAAAATCGTTAGACATAATAGAAACGAACAAGGTTGAAGAGAAAAGGAGTGAAACTCTAAGACAATGTTCAAATGCAGCGCATGAGACAGATAAAAAAGAAAATTTTATAGAAATGCAGAATTTTCCACCCAAAAATAACACAATTATGAATAAAGGTTTATGTTTCATTTGCGTCAAAATGTTTCACTCGCAAATTTTGCTATTAAATGTAAAAATTGTACGCGAATGTATCATTACAAGTGTTTAAAGAGAAACAATCTTTATGCAGAAAATTTCACTTGTAACGTGTGTCTATCCAAAATGTGATGAGTGTTTATTTCCTTTGTTACTCACTGTAAGTTTATTTGTTTTTTTACCTAGTTAATAAATATTATTTTTTGGTAGTTATTTGTTTTTTTTCGCATTTGAGTGCTCCAAACCCAGAATCAACAGCTACTCATAGATGCCAATAACTGTTACATTAGATGTGCCAATAACTACCGCTGTATGCCAATAACTGCACCCAGTAATATGCCAATAAGTGGTGTTACATGCCAATAACTACTGCATTTCATAATTTTGAACAAACTAATTTTTTGCCGAAAAAGTACTCAAACCTAGTTAAAAATATAATTTTTATCTAAAACTACAAGGTTTAAGCTGTATGCTACGCAAAAAGATCATTGAAAGATAATGTTTAATATCGAAGTAACTCTTATTTTATTAGAGACACTTGCTTAAGGTGCCAATAACTGGGTGTTTTACCCTACAACATAAATTAGTCATGTTTATAATAGTTTATAATAGTTATTAGTATCTATTGAAATTTTAAATTACTTAATATAAAACTAATGTGGGTTACTTAATTAATAAAATCACAAATAAGTTCCTAAAAAATTACAAATTTTTTGACATTTCTTTTATGTTCTAGAACGCAAAAGAGTTTTGCGTTCTAGAACATAAAAGTATTTCGCTGTTAAGTGACAAAAAAGAATCACTTTGCTTACTGAGAATTTAAAGAAAATGTCAACCTTTGATGACAGTTTTCGAAAAAATATATTATACATACATTAATCAATGAAAACTGACTTCTTATAGAAAACGACAACATTGAGGACCTACCGGTTGATTATGAATTTACAATAAATGGTAAGAAATGAGATAAGTAAAAAACTGAAAACTTTTTAACTTGTTTTTACAGAATCATCTAATACAGCAGTGCCAGCCAGCAGCTGATAGTAGTCCATCACCAACTCCATCAGTTGCATCTGAAACTGCACCTTCTGAGCAGCAGATTCACACGGCAAGGGCAGGCCAAAAACGCAAACAACTTGGACAGAAATCAGTGCCTAAAAAAGAAGACACTCTATCAAACAGATTTGTGCAAAGAAAAAAATTCAAAGACCAACATGATGCAGAGTTGCAAACATTAAAAATAGATATATTAAGCATTGAAAAACAAGTAAAATCAAAACAATTGGCTGTTGTGAAACAACAGCTGCAGAACAAAAAGAGAATGTTTGAATTAAATTATAAAAATAAGCTGGATGAAATTGAGTTTGAACGGAAAGTGCGGCAAATGAAATTAAACATGCATTTAGATAATAATTAATATAGTTTTGTTGTGTTATGTTAATAAATTTACCTGAAAACAGTGTCTATTAGTGCTCTCCTAGCTGCATATGCACCTGAAACATTGATTTGAATTACCTCATTATCTACATTTTCATATTCCTCGATCAGTTCAAAATCATCTGCTTCATCATTTTGGTTAACGGCGATGTTATGCAGCACTGCAGTTGCCACTACAATTGTCAGTGTATTTTCCAGTTTTGTCCTTAATCCCAAAGAGGGACATGCAAACCGTCTTTTCCAACTCCCAAAACAACGTTCAATGCAGTTTCTTGTTGACTTGTGGGCATTGTGATAATTATAGTAGTTGAGTAGTTGGATTTAGAAGAGGGGTCATTAAAAATTGTTTACAAGCGTAAGCACTGTCCCCTAGTATGTATGATCCCTGAAATTCTCCTGCTTCACATCTTGCACTTAAAAATGAAGCATTTCACACTGTACTATCATGGGTAGATCCAGGCCAACGAGCCACAATATCTCTCATCAATAACTTTGAGTCACAAACAGCTTGCACATTAATAGAGAAATAATTTTTCCGATTCCTGTATAGCTCAGCATTGTCACCACCAGGTGATACTATGGCTACCATCCACACAACCTACAACATTTGGAAAACCTCGCAACTCATGAAAACTTGTTTTTATAGCAAGCTTCTCTTGATCATTTTCTGGCATTTTCACAAAATACACATTTCTGCCAGGTGTTCTGAAACTCTTTGGACTACACGACACACCGTGCTTTTATTAATGCCATAGTCATCCCCAACAAGAATCTGGAATGCACCTAAGTATGGCATTATAAGATGATTCTGTATAAATTCGATAACAACACACCTGTTGCATAAAATCTCAAAGTGATAAGCAGCTGGTCCGCAGCAGAAACCGAACGATTTCTCAGCGTCATGGGGGCAATGTTATCCCCGATCATAGTGATAATAAATCTCACGGTTTCTTTGTAGAACCGATATCGGTCTCGAAATTCTGCGTCGCTGTATATCTCAAAAGCATTACGTCTTTCTCTAAACACTTTAACCCTGTGCACAGCCCCCAAAAGGTCAACCAATTCCTCATCAGATGACGAACTGGAACTCTCGAATTCTCTCAGTTCCATTCTGTCTGAGCACACGCGTGTTAACTACTATCGAAAGTACGAAACTTTTAAGTTCTGAAAAGAACTGAATCGGTGATATGAAAGTAAATTTGAACAGCTACAATGCCAAACGTCGCTAAAATAACGGTTTCACGGTTTGTTTATACTTTTTGACACTTCTAAACTGGGCTGTCATTTAATTTAACTGACCACATTGCTGCGTTAATTTAACTGTGTAAAAACGCACGGTTAAAGTCAATTTGACGTTTCAGAAACCCACTTACTGCTTTATGGAACAGTTAAACTAACTGGCCCGATAAATTCGTTTCCAGAAACCGGCCCTTAACGAGGTTGTTTTAAAACCTCTTTTACGTACAAATTCAACTTCCGATATTATCGTGTGTATAAGCCCCGTGCTCAATGCACAATTCTGAGAAATAAAGAAGTAAGCATTCAGTTTTGTTTGTTTATATCAGCTTTCGCAGCTCCATGTGCGGGGAGTACTTGCCACTCAATCTGAAGCCAACGGATACTCTCACTGAACTTTCGGGTACCGTAGAAGCATACAACTTGGGACAGTGTATATAATTTGGGACAAACTTTAAATTTCCCGCTAATGTCTTAATCCATCAATCAATAGTTTTGTTGTATGCAAATTTATCTATAACAAAGCTACAAAAAAAAGAAACTATAAAATAATAATAATAATAATAATAATAATAATAATAATAATAATAATAATAATAATGTCTTTTATTAGATACTTCAAATAATACATTATAACTAACACTAATTAAATACGGGGCGGAGTTCAGTACAGCAGCTATGACAAGCTGCCAACTGCTCTTACACTAAACCCCGACTTGATAATTATAATCATTGATTGTAGAGTGTAACTTAAAAGTAAATACATAAATCAAAACACACACAAGAGTAGCAGCACAGAACATATGTATTAAAAACGTATATGATACTCAATAGCAGTAACTAGCCCAATCAAAAAGAGAAAGAAAAAAAAATATATAAATGTTTTGCAATAAGATAACCTTACTAGTAGTAATAATAACAAAAAAAATTAAATTATCTACATGTGTATACCTATGCAAATGCATAAAAATGTATGCACTATACATAGTTATCCTCTATTTTTATTCAGGTCCGCACATCTAAAATACAACACCATTTAGCATTAGTGTTCGAATAGCCAATATAAATTTACTTTTTGAAAGCGATTTTATATCGTTAGGTAGATCATTAAAAGTTTTAACTATACAGTAAGAGTACGATCGTTGGAAAAAAGCAGTAGAGTGAAGTGGTGGTGTGAGTAACCCTTTGAACCTAAGATTCAAATTGTGTACATCTGAACGGAAAGTAATTTTATTGTAAAGGTATGATGGACTTTCCTTAGTTAAGATATCGTCATTGGCGTAACTAGGATTTTTGTCTGGGGAGGGCCAGGCCCCCTAACCAACTATCGTCAATACCTATGTATACCTATGAAGACATGAATTTACGTACATACATAACTTTTTCGCATAAATTTGTTCTTTGATGCCGTTATACGAGGGCAGTCCCGATAATTTCTGCAGTCTAATAAAACAAAGTTCAGTAACCAAAATTTGTTTTTATTATTTTCTCAAAATATTCCCCCTTAAACTCAACATTTACGCATTCGGTAAAACCAATTTTCAACAATTCCACAATTTTTGAGTCACTTGAGAAACAAGATTTTTGAAGCTTTCCACAGCATCTTCGGGATTTACAAATCGCACACCACGCATTTTATTGTTTAATCGAAGAAATAGAAAGTAATCGGAAGGTGATAGGTCGGAACTGAATGGGGGATAAGTTAGCAATTTTACCTCGAGAGTCTCTAAAAATTATTTTATTTGATGTGCGGTATGACTAGAAGCATTTTCATGGTGCAGAACGATCTCACCCATTGGGCGCCATAAGCCGAGATTTTTCCTGCAGTAACCCTACGTTTATTTTGAAGCACGACAGTTGTAGTAGGTCCTGATTTTGAAAAGAAACAAGCAATTATTTTCTTACCAACTCTTCAAGATCGCTTCACTTTAACTGGATTAGGATTTGCTGGAAACTTCCATTGTGCTGACTACCGCTTAGAATCGGGTTGAAATGCATATATCCAGCTTTCGTCACCAGTTATTATGTAAACTGCTTTAGATCTACCTTCATCATATTTCTTATACTGTTCCACATGCTTTTGTTGTGTTTTTGTGTGTCTGTTAAACTGCGTGGTATCCACCCAAGACAGACTTTTCTTACACCCAAATGAGTATGTAAAATCTTGTGTATTGCAGTCATGCCAATGTCCAAGATGCTGTTCAAACTATTTTTGAACATGGTTTTAAGTGAATAATTTAATATAAATTGTAATCCAGGAAACACGCAATTGGTTCACTAAAGGCAGAACTTGCGCCAGATAAAAGTATGTCAGCTTTCGGTGTCATGATAACAAATTACAATAGCAACGCCTGCAATCAAGCGACAGTTCTTGTTGACAAACAGACGTTGCATTTTTACATGTATAGTATACCGTATGTCAGAAACACGACGCAGCAATTCTGCATGTTAGTGTGTCAATCAAGCATTCAGAATTGCGCTAGTAAAAATGCGTATGATAGTATTTTTAATATTAGGCCGTAAAAACATGGCATACATTTTCTGTATATATACTCTGTAATAGGACTAAGATTTTAATATACCTTTAACTACGAATGTGTATATTCATTGATGGGGTTGAACACAGGCTAAAAATTGTTCATAACGGGGTAGCCAGGCCTAGCTACTCTTCCCTATCTCTTAACAACAAAATAGACTCCATCTCCTGCAAATAAAACTAAACTGGTTTTACAACAAAACATAAAAGGTGTTAAGTTCCAATTAATTTTGGGACACATCTTTTAACAATGCTTTTAATAATTCTGCAAGTGACTCGACTGTCCTACTGAAGCATTCTTCGCACAGCGTCTACGTTCGTATCAGTAACTGCTGAAATTTGTTTTCGCAAAAATCGTCGCTAACTGAAACTCGTTCAAATTTAAATTCATTAAACCAGAAATATGCGCCTGACCACCAAAATCAGCACGAAGTGATCTTTCTTTCAGAGATAGGGAACTTTTAAAGTCATAGTAAATCATGGCTCTAAAATTTTCTCCTGTTATGTCCATTTTTGATGCACAACACTTGTTTCAAAACTAACTGTATAGTAACTAAATTTGAACTGTTAAACTAGAAAACAACAAACATTTGTTTATGGCAAGTTACATTTCCATGATACACTTGATCTATTGGTTTGCAGAAATGATGGGTGCTCCCTACTCTCGTAATACTACGTGTCTAAGGAGCATATCAATAAATTATTTTTCGGTTCATAAACACCATAAAAATGTATAGATTACCTCTTGCAACTCAATGAGGTTGACGATAAAAACTATTATTCCAGGAGAAACTTGGTTTCCACTTGCACGTTTTTGAGCCACAATTTTTATTTTTTTCTCCGTATCCTCGAAGCAAATACTTTCTGGAAAACATCAGTATCCTTTTAATTGTTATTGTGATATCTTTTTATTCTATCTTGGGCTAGCAACTGTGGAAATTCAAGCACCACAAAATGTTCTTTGCGGTACATAAAACACTATTCAACATAAAATCCTGAATCGTACTTTTTAAAGCTATAAACTCAATTCTTACGGCAACGCAAACATCTAAATAAATTAGCAAGTCACCTTAAGTCTGAACTGGACGATCCTATAATAGGCAGCTAGCTATATGTGCCCAGCGAGTAGATGCACTCAAGTTTTAATCTCATTTACTTACCCGCATATGAAATAATTGCAATTTTATTTTTCTGTACACATAAATTGATCCTTGATTTGTATAAAACTTGAGAGAAACTAACAAAAATGGTGTAAACTTAACTAAAAAAGGTATTCAGACGAATGCAGTGTTTTCAAAGTAATTATTAGCTAACTAATAACGTTTTCTCTTGTATATTATTATTCAATAGAGTCATCCATCCAACATATGGTATTTATACTATAATGTTTTTAAGCCAAAAAAGGTAATAAAACCAGAAAATGTAAGAATGTGTGAGTGTCGATAACCAACCCCTTAGTTTAAATGGGTTAATAAAAAAAGCAGATTTTTAAATTTATTTAACTTTATTTTTCTGGGGTGGGCCAGACGGCACTCTGGGGAGGGCCTGGCCCCCCTGGCCACCCCGCTAGTTACGCCAATGGATATCGTGATAAAGAGAAAGCGCGTGTAACAAACGTCTAAATCCTTGAGTTTGTGACTAATTCTGTGATACTTGCGGATGCCATATATTAATCTCATGCACGCATTTTGTAAGCATTGGATTCTATTTACATCCCGAGAATCTATGCTGGAATAGTACACAACATCACAATAATTTACCTTTGACAACACAAGCGAATTGCATAGTAAAGCTTTAGTTTTTGTATCAAATAGATATCGATTTTGAAAGATTATTTTTAATACGCCATACGCATTTCTCAGACATTTAGAGATATGCTCTTTAAAACGCAGTTTATAATCCATGATGACACCCAGGTTAACAACAGAGTCTTGTAGGGGCAATGTTTCATCACCAATCTTTATTACTACGTCACCAAGAGCTCTCATTCGATTTACTTTACTACCAAATAGAATAGCAACAGATTTTTTAGGATTCAAATGTAATCCATGTGTTTTAGGTATATTGTTCAAACATTCTAAAGCATTATTTAATATAATACAACTGTTATCGAGATCATATGGCAAAAACCATATGTACAGTTGTGTGTCATCGGCATAAAAGTGACACTTGCAAGACTCCAACACAGACGGAAAAGTGGAAATATAAATAGAAAACAGGAGAGGGCCCAATATAGATCCCTGCGGTACTCCTTTACTAATAGGTAGAAAATCTGACCGACTGCCCGACGAGACGACTGCTTGACACCTATACAAAAGATAGTAAGATAGGAGTTTGATGGCGTCAGGGGTTAAGCCAATATAGTGTAAAATAGATATTAAGATTTCATGGTCTATGTTATCAAAAGCCTTAGAATAGTCCAATAAAACAAGAACCGTTAGCATACCCTTATCGGTTGCTGTTATAATTTCATCAGTTATATTGAGAACAGCAGTACAGCAACTATGACGGGGTCTAAAACCCGATTGACAGTTCGGGATGACTCTGTTAACTGTAAGGTGGTTCCGTAACTGATGTTCGATAACTTTCTCTAGGACCTTTGATATTGTTGGTAATATGCTTATAGGACGAAGATCTTTATATTCGAGGGGATGTGGTACTTTAGGCAAAGGTATTATAAGAGCTTTTTTCCAGGAGTTTGAGTATACGGAATTACTGAGGCAAAAATTTATGATATGAGTAAGAAAGGGAATCAAAAAAGGCAAACACATATTTAGCATAACAATATTAATGCCATCAGCACCGGTGGCCCTGGTTTTAATAGTAGTTATAATTTTAAGAACTTCGTCTTCTGAAACTAAACGAAAAGTCAACCGAGATACCACAGATTCCAACGTATTGCCATTGTAAAAATGTGTCACCTCTGCATTATCGCTTAGATTTACTGGAGTTGCATTAACAAAATAATTATTTATTTCTGTTGCATTAGACAAGTAAGGGGGAATGGTGTTCAATTTAGATTTAATATTTAAATGTTTTAAATCCTTCCACATTGTAGAGGGAGAATTTCGTAATCTTTGCCGATAATAAGCTTTCTTCTCATTTCTTACCGCAGCAGTAGTTAGATTACGTAGTTGCTTATAATACTCCCAGTGGCCTGGTTGTTGGGTTATTTTAAATTTGCGTAATGCCGCATCTCTTAGAGACATCATATCCTTTAAGCCATCCGTTAACCAGGGCGAAGGAGGCTTAGTAAACCTGGAAGTTACGAAAGCCGCATGCAGGTTAAAAAGAATAGTCAGATTGTCAGTCAGGAAGTCGACCTTTTCATCGATATTATTAAAATCGTGTATGTTCCGCCATGGAATCGACTGCAAATGGTCGTAGAATACTAAATGATCAAAATACTTAAAATTTCTGTAGGTTCGAAACGTGGGAGTAGATTTAGGCATATGTGTATTTATATCACAATAAATTAAGTCATGATCTGAAGCAGAATAACCAATAACACCAGAATTAGTCACCAACTCCGGAGATGTTGTTAGGATAAAATCAACAAGAGTTGATGATGTTAAAGTAACACGGGTAGGTTCATTAATGAGTTGTTTAAGACCCATTCCTTCAATTAAGGATATGAAATTACTACTAAGATTACTCTCAAAATTTAATAAATTTATGTTGAAATCGCCAAAACAAAACAAATGGTCTGCTGTGGGAATTAGTGTAGACAAGGCATCTTCAAAATTATTTAAGAACTGTGTGTGCTGGTTTACAGAACCAGGAGGATTATAAATAACTCCACAAATAACATGTTTCTTTTTGCCCACAAATAATTTTATCCAGAGTTGTTCAATCACGTTATTAGATTGAATTACGTTAAAAGAATATTGATTTTTAATGTAAAATCCAACACCACCACCTCTGCTAGATCGATCACAACGTATAAAAACATACCCATCGATATAAATTAATTGGTTTGTTATGGACTCAGTTAACCATGTTTCAGTCACAGCTACTAAGTCATAATTAGAAGCAATAACCTTATCTCTTAAGTCTAAAAAATTTGCCACTAATGACCTAACATTCACATGTGCGCACTTAAATTTTACAGCCATGTGCACAGTTACTGCTATAATTAATAAGTTACAGTGAATTATATATGTATATAGGTGTAGAATTAATTTATTTGCTTAATAAAAATTAACTAAGATAAGAAAACTTGCCAAAGCAGATAAAAGTAATTCAAATTTATTTTAGTTGCTCCCAGCGATAAACTTAAAAATATAGGCAGTGGCTGCGTGTCCGAGTTCGAACACTTAATTATTCTTACTAAATGTCCGACATCGGACATTTAATTTCAATTGCTATATGTCCGAGTATGAAATCCTACGAAAATGTGTTTTTTGAGGTTATGTCTGTTTGAGTTTTAACCTCGGTTTTTACTTAGCGCTGCCTGCGGGTGGTTCAGTTAACCAATACAATGGAGGTTGGTAAAACATTTAACAGCTACAGTGATTACATGAAAGCCCTCAGTGCTTATGAAAAAGAAAACTTTGTAAAATTTTACAAACGTGATAGTAAAATTCTAAAAGGAGACCGAAAGGACAAGAACTGCATTTACGAATATCTGAAATTCACTTGTAAGCAAGGAGGAAAGTTGTTTAGGAGCAATTCTAATGGCAAAAGACCAAATACTAGGTAAACCAGCAAATATAGTACATATTATTTAATTTTTTAACATTACTAACTTTATTGCAGATCTCATCGCACTACTAACTGCGGTGCATATATAACAATTAATTTCCAGAGTAAGACGAAAAAGCTAAAAATCACCCAGTTAAATAACGAACACAATCACACTGTTTCAAAAGTAAGTTGTAGGTATAGTCAAGTCAGTTATCATAGTTAGTATAATTTCTTTGTGATATTTTATTTTATTGTAATATACTCGTAATTTTAAAGGAATTGTATCAGTACTATGCACCAGTACGAAAATTAGAAGGGGAAGTATTAGAGGAAACCAAAAATATGATTAAAATGAGAGCAAATAAAAAATTGATTCCATCTCATGTTATGACAACCAGTAATAAAAAAATTACTTTAAAAGATCTTCACAATATTCAAACCAGAATTAAACCTGATGCAGCTGCGGCATCCGATCTTTCAAGTTGCATCGAGCTGCTGAAGAATACATATAGTAAGTAAATTGAAAAACAATCTTTAAGTCATATACATAATGGATACTATTATTATTTTTCAAATTGTGAATCATTTGTATTGGAGGAGGACGGGGAATTTAGAGGACTACAATTTCAATCGAAAGAGATGAAAATGCTCGCGGCAGCTTATCCTGAGTTTATGTGTATTGATGCCACCTATAAACTACTGGACATCAGAGCTCCAGTGTATATTTTCTTAGTGGAAGATTCGAATGGAGGTAGTGACATTATATGCATTACTTTGTTAATGTATGAAGACTCGAACAGCCTAAAGTGGATGTGTGAAACATTCAAATCTAATAACCAGCAATGGTCAAACATAAAAACAATAATGACCGATAAAGACATAAAAGAAAGATTTGTTCTGAAAGAATGTTTTCCAGAAGCGACACTGCTTATATGCAAGTTCCATGTCTTAAAAACGTTTCAAAGGCAAATTACCTCAAAACTTGGAATAACATCTATGGAAAGAAATCTTTCATTAAGTTATATTCAAAAATTATTATATAGTAAAAATTTAGACGAATATAATAAAATTTTCGAAGAAATGAAAGATCAAGTTCCTAGGTCTGTTGTCGACTACTTGGAAAAAAATTGGACTTCTATTAAAGAAGAATGGGTACCAGCTCTAAGTGAATGCTGAATGCTCATTTTCTAATACAACTAATAACAGGTTAGAATGTATCAATCAGAAACTGAAATCAGTTATTCCACGTTATGCCTCTTTGGGAGTATTCATCGACCATTTTTTTTGTATTCTTAATAGTCTTCGTGAAAAACACAATTTTGAAATGTTTACTATGTTACAAAAAGGAACAACCTTAAAGCCGTTTGAAAATAATTTAAAAGAATATAAGGAACTATTAACACCCTATGCATACAATTTTATCAAAACACAGCATTATAAATCTAAGAAAGTAGTTATCAAAAAAGATGCCGCTGGCCTAGTGAGTGTGTGTGACTCCCTAAGTCACACTTACACAACAACAAACAATCGTTGTGACTGTAAATTCATAAAACAAATGAAATTGCCTTGCTGCCATATACTAGCATTTAGAAGTTTTGAAAACACAGAGTTATTCGAAAGGTCACTTTGTGGAGAAAGGTGGACTAAAGAATATTATGTTGCACACCATAATCTATTCCAAGATAAAGTAGAAAATCCCAGGGATAATAATTCCAATAATGTTGAAATTGATGCATCTCTGTCAAGTGTTACAACTTTTAAAAGAAAAGCGACTTTGAGTCAGAATCAAAAGTATAATTTGGCGCTAAATACAATACAAGAGTTAGCACAAGTAGCATCGGAAGAAGGAACTCTGGAATTTGAAAATAAATTAAAAATTCTCAAAGATTTAACAAATTATTGGAAATTGGGTATGAAGATTATTCTTGTCGAAAACGTAGTGTATGATAATTCTTTAAATATGGATCAGTCTGAAAATGTTATTGCTTCGATATCTTCCTATAAGGAAATCAATTTGCTCCCTCAAGACATTGTCGTTGAAGAAGAAATAAGTGAAACAAATCAAGAAGATAATAATAATTTAAATACAAATGAAACTCTTAATTTAGTCTTCGAAAATGAGGAAAACATTTTGTTACCTCAAAACGTCGACACCGAAGAAAAACTTACAACAGAGCATCCAGAAACAAATCTTACAAATATTGATTTAAATGACTTACAAATTGTAAGCAATTCAGATGATAGAGAAAGAGTAGCAAACATAAAAATGCCTCTTCGAATAAAAAGAGGAAGGGGGCGTCCAAAAGGACATTTATTAACAGCCATTGGTCTTCCAAAAAAAAAAGTTTAAAACTAAGTGAACTTAGAAACTTACTTAAGATTAGTATTTAGGGGGTCGAGAGACTGGGGTAAAGTAGCCAACCGGCTATAAACGCTGTGCGGTGAAAAGAAACCTCAGCTCAGGGGAAAGCCGTGTCTTGCACTCCCAACACGGCCGTACCAAGACCGCTGGGTGATATGTGATCTTAGATTGCATCCTTCTCGTGGTGGCCCTGTTTAAACTAAATCCAGCGGATCTAGACTGGGGCAGTCGATAAACACCCCCCCAAGCCAAGGTGGAAGCGATCGTGCCGAGGGCTGAATGGCAAATGGGTTAATGTTGCCTCGAACGATGCCCCTAGGATACCAGGCGACCTCCTACTGTATTTAGCCTTACCCCCGCAACAGGCTCTGCGGGGGTGGACCTTTATTTCCCGTCTACTAGTGGGAACATCATGGAAAAAGATGAACTCTCTCTCTCTCCCTCCCCTCCCCCCATCCCTGAGCAGAGTGCTTCTACTGAGGCCTCTGCTAACCCCCTCCCCTCAAATAATACGGAGAGCCCCATTCCCGGGGCCTCCACTACTAAGCCGGAAGGTGCTCCCGAAGGGGCCCTCGAGGAAATAAAAATCGAACAACTCAGCCTCCAGGGACCGACAAAACGGAACCTGAGTGGGGCTGAAAAGAAAAGACGAAGGAAGGCTAAGGCGGCGGCTACAGGCTCCGAGGGGACTGGGCTGACACCTATGCCTTCCACATCCGGTGCCGCGGGCAGCAAAGCGGGGGGCATTAAGCGTGGCCATTCGGATGGCAGCACCCCGCCTAGCGCGCAGCGGATGGCAAAAAAGAGTCGGGCGGCTACGTTGAGGCCGTCCACTTACAGCCAAGCGGCCAATAGCGCCATGAGGGTTGCCATCTCGGAGTTTAGGTACCCCGAGGTGAAGCTGTCTGGCGCACAAGCGACCCTGGTCCAGCAGGGGCTGGACTCGATTGTGGATGATCTCCCCCTGGGGGACTCCCAACCGATGTTCTTGCCCCGGTTTGACGAGTTTCGCTGGGCCGAGCTAGGCGTTATTTACATAACATGTGCCGACGAGCCGTCTAAGTTATGGCTCAAGGAGAACGTGGCGAAAATCCAACCTTGGAAAGACGCCAAATTAAAGGTTTTGGAAGGGGAAACCCTTCCGAAGCTGAGAAAGCTTATCGCCTGGGTGCCCGGCGCGCCGGACCCCACCGATAAGATTTTGCAGCGGCTCCAGCTTTATAGCCCGGGCCTCCAGACTAAGTTGTGGAGAGTCCGAGACCGTCACGAGGAGCCCCATTCGGTGCGCCTCGTGCTCGGAGTCGATGAGGCCTCCGCAAGGATTCTGGAAGGCCAGGGCTATAAGGCCTACGCCGGTACGAAGAGGGTGTCTTTCACGGACCCCAAAACCAATCGCGGGACCGAAGGACCTTCCGAGGAACCACAGGGACCGCCAGAGGTAGCCTCCATGGAGGTAAGTGCCGAGGAGGAAGGCGGACACTAACTTCTCTAGTTAGATGGCTGACCTTCAAATCCTCCAGATTAACTTGCAACATAGCACCTCTGCGACTAGTTTAATTAGTCGTCAGATGGCTATGGGGCACACAGATGTCATCCTAATACAGGAACCCTGGGTTCACCAGGGCAATGTAAAAGGATTAGATGGTGCTGGGACAAATTATTATTGTTCCAACACTAGCCCAAGAGCTTGTATCTGCGCTGCCAAGCAACTGAACGCTCAATTAATACCAAAATTTTGTTTCAGAGATCTGGTGGCCATAAGGACGAGTCTCGTGAAGGACGGTGGGAGGACAAACCTTGTTGTTTGTTCGGCCTACCTCCCTTATGACTCTCCCGACCCACCACCGACTCAGGAACTAATGAACCTGGTCAATTATTGCAAGGAAAAGCGTTTCCCCTTGCTAATCGGATGTGACTCGAATGCCCACCACACGGTGTGGGGAAGTTCAGACGTCAATGCCAGAGGAAGGGATCTCCTGGAGTATCTGTCAACTACAGACCTTGAGATTCTCAATAGGGGAAGTTCCCCCACTTTTGTTACTCCCAGGCGACAGGAAGTAATTGATTTGACCTTGGGATCCACGCAGGTAACCCAATGGATAAAAAACTGGCGAGTTGTACCGGAACCATCCCTTTCGGACCACCGGTACATCCGATTCAGCCTGGAGCTGCAACACAGCGAAGGTGCAGCGTATAGGAATCCCAAGTCTACCGACTGGGCTGCCTTTAAGGTGGACCTCTCGAATGGACTACAGGGAATTTCCTATAGCACTCGCACCACAAAGGAGGTAGAAG
The DNA here is from genome assembly GCA_940337035.1 of Agriotes lineatus. Taxonomy (NCBI): domain Eukaryota; kingdom Metazoa; phylum Arthropoda; class Insecta; order Coleoptera; family Elateridae; genus Agriotes; species Agriotes lineatus. The sequence goes on along the minus strand of CALNHX010000973.1, from coordinate 5,054 downwards.
AGCACCTCAGTATTATCAATACTGCGGTCAAGGCTTCTTTTGAAAGGAGCTGCCCGCTACGACGCGCAAAAAGGGCAAGGAAAGTACCATGGTGGAACTCCGAGCTCCAAATGCAACGTAAAGAGACACGCAGGCTCCTAAATAGGGCAATGCGTACAAAGTTCGTATGCGATTGGGACTGTTTTAAACAGGCCCAACGCAATTACAAAGATTCTATTCGTAGATCTAAACGAGAGTCCTGGAAGGCCTTCTGTCTCGACATTGAAGGACTACCAGAAGCAGCTAGACTGCATAAGACGCTCTCAAAAAATCCAAGAGCCAAGCTGGAGTGCCTAAGGCTCCCTTCAGGTGACCATACGGCCACTGATGAGGAGACCCTAAGGCATCTCCTGGAGGTGCACTTCCCAGGCTCTGTGGCTGAAACTGGTGATGTCCCACTAGTAAGGGCTCCCCGCATTGGCATTAGCCCAATGGACTGGGAGATAGCCTCGAAAGTGGTAACACACGAAAAGATCAGGTGGGCGATAAGCACATTTGATCCGTACAAAAGTCCAGGGCCAGATGGCATTTTTCCGGCACTTCTACAGGAAGGGCTGGATTTGCTCATCAGGCCACTCTACAACATATTCAGGACCTGCCTTGCTTTCCGGTATACACCAGTAGCGTGGAGATCCGTTAAGGTGGTCTTTATACCAAAGGCAGGTCGAACCTCGTTTGACCTGGCCAAATCATTCAGACCTATCAGCTTAACCTCATTTCTACTTAAAACGGTGGAAAGAATGGTGGATAGGTACATAAGAGACGGCGCATTAAGGATAATGCCGCTGCATCCAAACCAACATGCTTACCAAATGGGCAAGTCAGTGGAATCGGCCCTTCATACTATCGTTTTTAGGATAGAGAAGGCGCTGGAACACAAAGAACTGGCCCTAGGTACTTTTTTGGATATAGAGGGCGCGTTTGACAACACTGCCTTTGAGTCCATATGCACTGCGGCAACGAACCATGGAATAGAGCCCACCATTGTTCGGTGGATGAAATCCATGCTAGAAAACCGCAGGGTAACCGCCACTCTAAACGAGGATACCGCAAAGGTGACCGTCAGGCGTGGGTGCCCGCAGGGGGGAGTACTCTCGCCCTTGATGTGGTCCCTCGTCATAGATGGGCTCCTGCGTGACCTCAACGGAGCCGGCATATACACGCAAGGCTATGCAGATGATCTTGCTATACTCGTAAGAGGAAAATTTCCACATGCCATCTGTGGGGTTACTCAAATTGCCCTCAGAATCGTGGAAAGATGGTGCATAGGGCACGGATTGTCGGTAAACCCCGACAAAACCGAACTTGTCCTATTCACAAGGAAAAGGAAGATAGAGGGCTTTGTTGACCCAGTACTCTTCGGTACCCCTCTGAGGGCCGCCGGAAAAGTTAAGTATCTGGGAGTAATCCTGGACGCCAAACTGACCTGGAAGGAGCACTCGGAACGACAAATACAAAGGGCAACTGCCTCCTTTTGGATGTGTAGACGCACCTTTGGAAGCACGTGGGGTCTTAAACCGAATGTCATCATGTGGATGTACACCGCGGTGATAAGACCCCTTATCACATACGCTGCACTTGTATGGTGGCCGCGGGCCACCTTAGCTAGCGCAAAGAAACGCTTCGGCCAACTCCAACGGCTAGCTTGTCTAGGAGTGACGGGAGCAATGCGAACAGCACCCACAACGGCCCTGGAAGCCCTTCTCGGACTCGTGCCCCTTCATCTAATGATTGAGGCTGAGGCTAGAAGGGCGGCTTACAGGCTTAAGTGTGGGGGCCAGTGGACAAAGGTAGGAGGGACGCTGGGGCATTCGAGGGTCCTGTCATTTATGGCAGGGGCTCACGATACCCTCAGCATGAGGAGTGATCGTATGGTCCCCTCCTTTTCCTTCAATAGGCCATATAAAACAGTCATCCCTTCTAGAGAGGACTGGATTGCCCGTGGCCATAACCTCCTTACTCCTAAGGGACTTATCTGGTTCACAGACGGCTCTAGGACGGAGGCTGGCGCAGGGGCGGGCGTCTATGGCGAATCACCTAGAGTGAAGCGTGCGTTCTCACTGGGCAGGTACGCCACCGTATTTCAGGCCGAGGTGTTTGCCATCCTGGCCTGTGTTTATGAAAACCTAGACAGAGGTTTTACTAACAAGCATATCTACATCTGCTCGGATAGCCAGGCCGCTCTCTTAGCCCTGAATTCCTTCAGGGTGTCTTCGGAACTAGTGTCTGAATGTCGAGCGGCGCTAACGAGACTCTGCGTGCAGAACTCTGTAAAGTTGCTGTGGGTACCAGGTCATAGCAACATTGACGGTAACGAAGAGGCGGATCAGTTGGCTAGGCAGGGCTCCAATGGTGACCCGCCTGGACCCGAGCCAATTCTTGGGATACCATATTGCAACGTAAAGCTAGAAATGAAGAAATGGGTCTGGACCCGGTTCCTTCGTGAATGGTCTTTACAGCAGGGACTAAGGCAAGCTAAACTCTTTATTGGGGAGTTATCGCTGTCGACGTCCAAAGAGCTTCTAAAACTCAGTAAGAAGCAAATTAGGATCGTAACAGGACTCCTAACAGGGCACTGTCACCTCAACAAACACCTGCACAGAATCGGTATCACAAATGATCCGATCTGCAGGCTATGCGGGGAAGAGGAAGAATCTTCCCAGCACATATTATGCCAGTGTATCAGACTGATGACCCTGCGACACAAACACTTCGGCGCAGCGTTTTTACAACCGGAGGATATAAGGCTCATCCCTACAGGCCAAGTGCTAGCCTTTGCGGTTGGTACCGGCCTGTTCAAAGACGAGATATAAAAAGCGGTACGCACAATGGGCCTCAGGCCTGAGTGCCGCGGGGTCAACTCCCGCACCGCAAAAGAAGAAGAAGAAGAAGAAGTATTTAGGTACTCATTAGCAATACCAAAATGTAATTATGAGTACATATTTATATTGTGTTGTTTATTCTGTTTTTCTACAGTACTTATTCTCAAAATAAACAAATTAGGACTCGCAAGTGTTGCTTATCAATTAATTCGGCTACCGGATTATACATTCAGTATAACTACCTTTTTCAGTATCCCACATCGGATGTTTAGGATCAACGTTCATGGCTCCAGCCTCGGACATATAGCAATTGAAATTAAATGTCCGATGTCGGACATTTAGTAAGAATAATTAAGTGTCCGAACTCGGACACGCAGCCACTGCCAAAAATATATTTCTGCCGCAATAGATAAACATTAAAAACAGAAACCATCATTAATAAGAAATATACATACGCTAAATATCATAATTACATTTCCAAGTTACTCGCACTTCTTATGGTTTTAATTTCATTGTTAATTTTAGCTTTGATAGTTCCGTCATAGGTCCACACATTACGAAAGCCGTATTTATCCGCTGTTAACTTATAGAGTTCCAAACGCCTGTTCGTTAAATCCTCCTTTACTATAATTTTAGTAGATTTGAAATTGCGTTTGTTTCTAAAAACCAAATCCTTATGTTTGTAACTAACGAACTTGACGATGATTGGGCGCGGTTTATTTCCTCCGGTAGCTCCCACCCTGTGACATCTATCAATATCGCAAGGTTTAATGCTGATATTTCCCTTATCTTGCAATGTTGTGATCACCTTCTCCTCTACATTCTCGCCTTTGTCCTCTTTTATTCCAAATAAACGAATGTTACTTCTTCTTGAATATTGTTGTAGATCGTCCAACTCTACAGATAAGGATCTATTTTCTTCCCGCAGTTGTGTAATTTCAGTTTCGTAACTGATTTTCAAATCGGCCAGTTTCTCATCAAATTTCGCAGTAATAATTCCAACAATATGCCCATAGAACTTTTCATCCTCAAGCAATGTCGAGACAGTCTCTTTAATAAGGGCGGAGACCTCAAGTTTCTGTTCTCGCGTAAGAGGCATTGTTGATTTACAGCAAGCGCAGTGGTTATTGACAATACGGCAGAAAATTCACTCTAACCTGTGAGAATAAACACGAAACGCCGGAGCACTTGTAGCACAACTACACTCCACGAGGGACACACATGCCATATGTTGGTAAAATATTAAACATAGTAGAGGGTGATAAGTACCTGGTTCGCTGTCTGCGCTACAACAGAGCTCTAAAGGCTGTTACGTGCAGAATGCGCCGCCTGCCATAATTTTGAATTTGAACGCTATTTTCCCGCGCATTGCGCATTGGCGTTCGGCCGTGTCTTCTGGCGATAGCTTTTATCTGGAAAAACCATTAGCAGGCCGAGACTCGCTACGCGTCTTCTTCGCCAGCTTTCGAAGCGAGCAGTTCTTTAGTGCTATTCACTAGTTCGGGGATGCTTATTTAGGGCTATTTGGTCGAGTTGGAGACGTAAATTTAGGAATGCCCTCACGTTTTCGTGGATTGAAGCCCCCCCCCCCGAACATAATTAAGGACATTGGTTTTCTTCGCTAAGGCGGATCTATTTGGTGTTAGCATATTCGAGCTGTTCCTTTTCTGCGCCCAAAAACCATTCTGGGGTGAGTAGCTATTTTACGCTGAGAGGCCTGTCCGTGCGTGTTCTATTAGAGCCCTGTTTTCCCTCTTACAGCAAGACGTACTAGGCAACATTTCGCTTTCGAGCCGTGTTTGACGCAATTTGCGTTTTCGCCCTGGAGTCGCTGGACCTGCTGGGCCACGTGCCGCAACGTTCCGCGAGGCGATTTGTCGAGCCTTCACGGGCCCGCTTCTTCTTGTCGCCGGCGCTCAATTAGGGCACAAGAGGGTACCGTTTTTCGGAGGTAATTAGCCCCGAGGTTTGGCCTTTCGACCTGTGGGAGCGGCGCTGTTATTGTCGGCCCCCTAGGCCACCGACGACCGCAAAACGTTCTCGGCCGACGTCGAACCACGATCGCAACGACGCCCAGATCCAGAGCGAGCCGCTGACGAGGTGGCCCATTTTTAACTTGTTGTAACATATATGTTTGTCCAAACTGTAAGTACATTTAGTGCATGTGTTACTTAATTAAGGCGGCTCTCATCC